>JAAKBH010001538.1:0-76097 GCA_019776075.1 Amaranthus palmeri
TATATATATATAATATATATATATATATATATATATATATATATATATCTATATATATATATATATATATATATATATAATATATATATATATATATATATATAATATATATATATATATATATAATAGTAGGAAACAGCAAAAAACTAAGCGATGAAAAAGTAATGAAATATACATATAAACAGCAACAATGGTCATCTTTCAATGTAAAAGGAGAATATTGACGAATGCTCTCAAATCTTTTACTAAATTTGAGTACAACTTGGAGATTTATCACTAAACACATGAATTAAAAGTCACAATCAAAGCTTTATCAATTCTATGGAGCAAAATCGTTTTTAGATATATCATCATTATGTACTTTTATACAAGTGACCAACAACATTATCACTTATCAAATTTGTTTTTAAGCTACCAAAAAGCAAGAAAAAGGTCCCATCATGAATTAAATCAAATGAAATGGCATTAAAAACCAATCCAGGCGTTTGATTGTCGAATCATTTTAAGTTGTTCCAATGTTGCTGAAAGAAGTGTGACTTCAGTCTTGGGTTAATTAGTCATGTGTTAAATGGTTCAAGATTTGTTGGGATTTTGTTTTATACTCTTGATTTGTTAGTTGCCATTTTTCTCTTACAAGTTTTTTAAGTTATAAATCCTTGCTTTGGTTGAAATAAGTTGTGAAGTGAGTTTTTAGGGTGAATCTTGGTTAAAGGTTTTGTCTTTCATCACTATCACACATGTTCTCTATTATGTTGATTAGCAAAGGTGTGCTTGTAAGAAGTAAGACTAATGGATAGAGTCTTTTTGGGCAAAATATGAACAAGAGTCATGACTTGGTAATTATTTTGGTGACCATATTTTTATGTTTAATTACAAGTCTAGGACTAGTTATGCCAAGCTAGTTATCTTTTTTTTTTTTTGATAAGCATGTTGAAAATGCTTATGATAATCATTTTAATGATTTTGTGATGAAGTTGGTTGCTCTTATTTGCCATTTGAGTACAAGGGTGGTTATAATTTGGCTCTAAGGTTCCGGAACCGCTTTATGTCCCCAAATTTGAGATAACATAATGTCCCTTAGTACTTGTATGTTCATGTGGGTTTGATGATACATTGGTGAAGGTGGAGTTATGATGATGGTGACCGGTTCATTATAGAAATCGATGGAACCAATTGTTGTGAAAACATTTTGTTTGGCACCATGCTCATAGTTGTTGGCATTAGTATTTCCACAAACTTAATCCAAGTATCTTGCTTTGTTGAAGAACCACATTTTGAGGCAAATTTGTTGTTTGAGCACAAGGTGTTTCCTTTTGATACAACTTCCTATCAACAAGTTCATGGTGTTCTTGGTTGATTTTGCAAGACTTAGTAAGTCTTTTGGTGTGTATTCTACTTGTGTCATTTTAAGACATTTGATATGGTCATGTTGATGCATATGTGTTTGATGAGTTTGCTTTAGTGCCTTTGGTTAAGTGATATTTGGAGTGTTATTGGATTTGTGTTTTGTTGAAGGTGATCTTTGTTTGGTTGACTCAAGTCAAGGTGGAGATTGAAAGAAGTGTGACTTGAGTGTTGGGTTAATTAGTCATGTGTTAGATGACAATTAATGAGTAGAAGAATTTGGTCTTAAAGGTTAAATAACTAATTAAGATTATTAGACCTTAAGCATGAATTATTGAGATGGTAAAAGACACAAGTACTCTTTGTGATTGGGTATCTTACAAGTACTATAGTACATTGTACTAATGGTAGTGGAAATTTTGATGTAAGAAGCTTTGGAGGTGCACTACTTGGACTCCAAGGAAGTATTCTAGAACTAGTACAAGTTGGGGACCAAGAGACACAAGTGGCACACCCATTTTTTTCCCATTTGCCTATATATGTTGTAGTGCATTATTGTGTAGATGTAGAGCCAAGCTTAGAGCTTGAGCCTCCCATTCTCCTTACATTCTCCTATTTAATTCTTTACTCCATGTATAACTCACACACAAACTATCTCCATTGATGTAATTCCTTCAACATTGTAATAAGCTTTCAAGCTCTCTATCCTTTAAACACATAATGATACACTAGCCTAGGATGGTGGATGTAGCCTAATTAATGGTGAACCACCTTAAATCTTGGTGTTATTGTTGTTTTACTTACTTTAATTGCTTTAATCACCTTAATACTTGCATATAACCATGTTTCATTAGTACACCTTCAAGCCATGGTCATTAACCTTTCTTGCCACCTTTAGGCCCACGTTTCCGCATTCGTTAGCCTACTCTAACAGTTGCAAAGGTGTGAAAGATGCAAGAAGAAATACGCGCCATAGCTCATTCGTTCCTCAAAACACTAATTGTTTAACCGCATAATTAATTAACAATCAAACGACTTACAAAACAAATAATTGCAAATTTTAAAACAATGTCCAGTTCCTCATAAATCAACAATCAATCTAAACCCTAGAATCATCAACAAACTATGTGTGTGAACAAAATTATTCATAAAAGCCTACAAATGAAACAACAATTGAAAACAGCCACTCCACTAACTGAACATAAATAGCCGTAGCCCATAGGCTTGCAAACACCATAGATTGAGGGTATACAGTGATTTTTAAGAGCTTCACTACCAAACAAATACTTTGATCCTAGCATTTTCAGCAACTATTTCACATGCTCCAAAAACGTACAGTTAGAACAGGTCCAACAGTCAGCATCTAGCTTCCATCTAGCAGCAACATCTTCCAATTTGGAGATAAGATGACTTGTTGTTTAGTTTGATCCATCACAATGCGCACCTACAGAAAAAAAAATGTTTCAATGATCTAGAAAGTACTGATCACAGAAGCAAATCATGAAGTAAAATTTACAAAACACAACGGCTTTAATGACAACAATATTCTTTCAGAATCAATAACCATAAAAGTAAATCTTTGTGCACAAAGACAAATACTTATGTGTGACCGGAGATAATTTAAGCATTAAATTCTGGTCTACGACACTAATTAAATGTCTCACTGAATTCCCCGAAGTGTTGTGAAGTAGCAAGTTCACCAATTTCTTTCCAAATCCTAAGATATAATAGAAACAAAATGTATAAGATATATCCCATACTATTTTTCCCAACTAGAACTTAGTGAGTTTTACAAGATCAAAATTTGGCTTCTTTCAACGACCACACAAAAACATTTTTTAAACATGTATAAGAATTTTAGGAGAGGAGAAGAAATCTAGAAGAGGGGAAGTTTTATTTCATTTTATTTTCATTTACTCTAATACAACATTGTATCCCTTTTATACTACTAAGACTCACTAATTACAATCTTAATACCAAATTTACCCATAACAGGTTACCACCATATTGAATTTTGAAACAAAAACATTTGCCCCAATTCTTCACGAAAAATGGAGAATAGAAGAATCAAATATTTAAAAAGTAGATACTCCATTACAGTAAAAAAAAAAAAAAAAAAACAAACCTATTTTCGGGATTCCTTCGTTGGGATACAAATTTGACTGATAAACAAATTAATAGAAAACAAATTCAGTTCACAAACCCAAAGAAAGCATCAAAAGCGAAACTGGGCATCAAAATGCCAAATTTGAATAAAAAATCAAAATTGAAAGAAAACAAACAATGAAGACAAAATTGAACATGAAGCCCTGCTCTCACAGGATCTTCAAGCACATCAAGAAATGAGACACAAAGAAGGCGAAATTGAACATCAAGACCCAAGATCTTTAAGGACATCAACTACAAACCAGATTGAAAAAGGAAAGTGGAAAACTAACCAGATTTTTCAAGGACATCAAGAAAGAGAGATAGAAGCAAGAAAGGGAGTGAAAAGGGAGAATGAAAATGAGACACAAGGAAAAAGTAGCGGGAAAATCGAGACTGAAATGAGCAGTTAATTTACTGTTCATTGGCAAATTGTGAACAGTTTTCAAGCCTTAGCAACGTTTTATATACAGAGGATAATTAAACTATTATTCTCTTTCACCTACTCTATGCCTCCCACTCTTCCCATTAATTTTGTTTCTTTTTCTCTTCACAGTATGATATTATTTTATTGATGGTTATAACTAGACCTGGGAAAATTCGATCCGACCCGAAAATGGACCCGAGACCCGACCCGTTAAAACCCGAACCCGACCGATCCGAAAGCGACTTAACCCGAAACATGACCGACCCGATAATTACCCGACCGAAAATGACCCGACCGGCAACCGACGCGACCGACCCGTTTTGACAGGTCTAATGTCAATTTTTAGAGTAATCTCAATGTTAGAATTCATTTCAAATTAAATTTTTCAACTTATCTAAACATATTGACTATATCATTTGAACCTTAAAACTCATTAATAGATCTTAAAAAATACGCAATTAACATCTTTTTATCCATCGTAATTATTTTTCTTTAAAAAAAGGACGTTGTAATCATCTTAATTGAATACATATATCTTGTTAAATCAGTCAAATGAGTTTTTTGTTCTTCTATATTTCAGTAAGCAAATCGATATAATTTATAAGAACGTTTTGCACATTAAAATGAGCTTTTTAGAAAAGAAATGTCGCTAGCTTAGATTATAAAACGTGTATCTTATAAATCGAAATAAGTACTTAGTTATTTGTATATCTTTTCAACCAGAAATTGTAAAAATATTTTTTATGAGAAAATGAGAAGATATTTAACGTCATTTTTATCTAATGTTACAACTTTAATAAACGCAATAACTTTTATAAAGCACGTATATTACAAGTCTTTCAAAATAAATATTAATTTCCTTATTTTCTTTACACTTAAATGAACCTGATATACCAACTAGTTTTAGAAAATCGCACATCTGGTTTCTCTAATGTGACACGTATCTTACAAATCCAACTATACATAGAGATTTAAAGTTTAGACAACGAGCGTCGTAATTACTGATTTCTTATAACTTGAATTCAATCACATATAAGGCTTTGATACTGTGTTAATTGATATGTGGATAAATGTCATAGAGATGAGAAATAGTTTTTTTTATTAAAAAAGTTTCATAAATAATAAAATATGGAAAAATCATTTTTTAAAATTTCATAAGTCATAACCCGTTGGGTCAAACCGACCGACCCGGAACCGAGAGTGACCCGATCCGAAAATGACCCGACCCGAGAATGACCCGACCCGAAAATGACCCGACCGAAAGTGACCCGACCCGTAACCCGACCGACCGACCGTTTTCCCAGGTCTAGTTATAACTAATATATAACTTTCAAATTGTCATTATATATATGTGTGTGTGCATGTGCACGCGTTTTAATTATCAATTAATAAATATTGCTTAATAGTAAGTAATAATATAAAATTTTTGAACATAAACCGTGCATAGCACGGGTATAGTCCTAGTTACCATTAAGAACAAAAGGGCTTACTTAGGTACAGTCTTGACTCTTGACTTCAAAAACAATTCTTAAACAGTTCAACAAAACCAAGTCATAGCACAATATATTAAGACAATTCCCTTTTCTCTCCTGAAATTTCACTCATAATCGAGCTTTATGTTTTCTCCCTCTCATCAATAAAATGATTATGGATTTTTCTTCTTCTCTTCGTCCACTATTATCCTTTATACTTCTGTATGGCTAATGGTAATACTTCGTTTTTCAATAAAACTCAAATTAATTCTTAATCAAAAAAGAAAAAAAAAACCCTAAAATTCTAAATCCATGAACACCTAAAACAAAACATAAAAATCTTAAGCGATTCACAAGATCAAAAATGAAAACCCCAAATTTAAATCCTAAGAAATAAATACAAATACATTCTAACCCAAACCCTAAAAAAACGAACACATTAAAAATGAAAAATGAAAACCTAAAAAATAAACACAGGAAATCATGAAAAAGTAGAAAAATCACAAAATAGCTAAACTCACCTCAATTAATGGATATTAGCTTCGCCTGAACCTTCGCATGATCCTTTGACTGATTTAAGCTTTTAGTGGCTATTTTTGTTTTCATTGTCAGTTAGTTTCACAATTAAAAACACAAATGAAAAAAATAAGAAAG
Organism: Amaranthus palmeri; assembly: GCA_019776075.1. NCBI lineage: Eukaryota > Viridiplantae > Streptophyta > Magnoliopsida > Caryophyllales > Amaranthaceae > Amaranthus > Amaranthus palmeri. Next base: position 6,043 of record JAAKBH010001538.1, read on the forward strand.
GAGGAGAAAAGAAAATTCATCTTAATTAATTATCAATTAATCTAACTTAAACCATAATTAACCAAAAAAAATCGAGCTTTAAAGAAGCCAATTAATCCATATTACCTTCAGAATTCAGGGAACAACAAGGAAGAAGTTGTAGATGAAAAAAAGTAACAACATAATGGGCAATTTCATCATCATTTCATTGAATACCCACAATTTATTACTCATCTTCAATCACTAAAGCAAGCAAAATTAAGAATTCATAGAAAACCCAAGAAGTTGTACAACTGTAGAAGTGCAAACATGTTATGCATACAAGATTAAATTAGAAATGAAAGTACCTAAATAAGATTATGAACGAAAACCATCTATTGTAAATGGAAAACCCTAAATTGGGATATCAACCAAAATCATCCACTATAAATTATAAACCATAAATTGAGATTCATTCCGTTAATTAACACGGAAATCATAACATGAAAAAGACAATAGCAATCAACCAATTTGGGATTTCGCCGATGATGAGAATTGCAAACGTAATTATTCTCGAAAAATCATCGCAAAAATCAATGTCTTCAAGAAAAATGGGTAGAAGGCAAGGAAGAAAAATTGAAAGGGTAAGATGAGGAAGACAACAGTAAAATTTCAAATTAAGTTAATGAACAATTTTTGGCAAAAAAAAAAACAAAAGAAAAGTGAATGCATAGTTAAAACACTATTCGTTTTCAAAATGTGAATAATGTCATCCTCTTAGCCTCTTTTTATAGTTAAAGGATAAAGGATAAAGGATAACACAGAAATTATAACATGTAAAAGACAATAGTAATCAACCAATTTGGGATTTCGCCGATGATGAGAATTGCAAACGTAATTATTCTCGAAAAATCATCGCAAAAATCAATGTTTTCAAGAAAAATGGGTAGAAGGCAGGGAAGAGAAACTAAAAGGGTAAAATGAGAAAGACAGTAGTAAAATTTCAAATTAAGTGAATGAACAATTTTTGGCCCAAAAAAAAACAAAAAAAAAAAAAGTGAATGAATAGTTAAAACACTATTCATTTTCAAAATTTGAATAGTGTCATCCTCTTAGCCTCTTTTTATAGTTAAAGGATAGATATAGATTTTCGATACACAATTATTTTATTGAATAATTTGTGAATTACAGCCTCAAATTTTAGCACTTGTGCGAATTACAGCCTCAATGTTTATTTTTTTGCAAATTACAGCCACCAAAGTATCAAACTTTGCAGGTTCAAGCCAAAACACAGAATTGCGACCATTTTGGTGGTCGTAATTTTCGGTTAAGTGGTCGGAAATATCTGTTTTTGGCCTGAACTTGTAAACTTTGATATTTTGGTGGCTGTAATTCGCAAAAAATAAACATTAAGACCGTAATTCGTAAAAGTGTTAAACTTTCAAGCTGTAATTCACCAATTATTCTATTTTATTTTGATTTGTTTACATTTTCCATTTTTTAGCATGGGCTAAATGAAGTACGGAAAACTTAGGCCATGATATAATAGACCCAATGAAAACCCTACTTATTCTCTCTCTCTAAATTTGGGATAGCTCAATCAAATCTTCATCTCTATGCCAATTCCCAGCCGTTTTTGACATAATCTCTAAATTTCTTAATTAATTCCATCTTATTCTATGGTTTTGTCTTTAATTTGATTCTAATCGGTTAATTGAAACCAATTTCTTTTAAAAACAACAATACAGATCTGGAGATGAAGATTTGGAAAGTTCATCGCCATTAACCATTATTCTTAATTCTACTATGTGGATTTGCTTATCAAGAAAGATTGAAACTTTTGAAGATATTTTTGAAGAACTACTCTTTGGCTTTTTGATCCAGAAAATCATATGTAAGTTCATTTTTATCTTTTTGATTTTTGGTTGCTAAAAAAATTAAAGGGTTGGTCTCAAAATTTCTTTGAAGATACAATAAATTCAATGTTGAACAGATTGTAAACCCAGATTGTAGTCAGGCTACATGGATTTATTTATGTTTAAATAGAAACATGCATCTTAGATTTTTAAAAGCATTATAAACAAATAATATTTACACTTTTTTTTTTGATGGTGAAATAATATTTACACATAGAATATAATTAGTTTGAATTGATTTAGACAAATAATAATATTTCTATACTAATTGATATACTGAATTATTATATATCGACTCATATCATGCTAAATATTCAATCAAGAATATGAACATTATACTGATTGATATAATGCTAAAGTTATTCATTATTTTGAATTGATTTAGCCAATTAGTAATTCAATTGACAATTTTTTAGTCAACTAAAAATAATTCTAAAAATAATCTGGAGGCAACTTGGCAAGGAATTGTCTTGAAATTGGCTGATTTTGTCAGGTAAGATGATTTATTTGTGGGCAATTGTAATAATTGTAACATAGCAAGAAACTTATTTGAATGCAATCGTAATAATTATAGCTAGTCAACCAAGAATACTTCTCAAAATACTAACCCGTGTAGTAATTGTAATATGACAAGAAACATATTTGAAGGCAATTGTAATAAATGCGCTGAATAATTTTTTAGAGAATTGTTTTTCGGCGGGAGGCGAATTATTGTGGGATATTGTTTTAGTATAGTTAACGATGATACCTCAATTTTGAAATCAGATAGGTTTAAGGTTTCCGTAAGTGGAGCTTCTAACTGTTAAATTCTTTAGGCCTGATTTCATATGAGTAAACGTTTTAAAATCTGCTGAATTCAGAATCACAATATTAATTAATGGAGTGTATCTCATGTCTCGAGAATTCAATCATAAATTTTGCCCTATTATCATAAAAGTGTTGGCTTCTGCACTATCCGCAGCGTGATTCACGACAAGTTTTGGATTCTTTGTTTAATTTCTTAAGTTTTTAATATGTACCTTGATTTTATGCGAACCCAAGAATAACATTTTCTTAAAAAGGCCTTGATAATTTATGAGCCCTAGAAATTTGGGTAAGTGATATAATTTTCATGAAGGTGTAACAACCCTTGCTATACTATAATTGTATTCTATTCAATCCTTGGTGTAATTGACAACTTAGGCAATTCATATAGTTCATTAACTATTTCATCATTAGGTGAGAATGGAACACAAAACTTTTTTTTTGATAGTGGTACTTGCTCTCCAACTAAGACAATACCCAATTATACACTTCATAAGTATAAGATGTTGTAGATATGTTCGTCATCAAAGGTCAATTAGAATTGAAACAACCTCATTCTTTAAATAAAGGCAAGCTTAATTTTTTTGAAGGGATCAATAAATACAATGGTTCTACTAATAAACTTTATTGATTTATTTTCAAATTTACGGTAGAAAAACAATTTTTGTAGAGTAATGATAGGGCCTTAGACCTACCATGTCCTAAGTTAGGTTGTCATTTGTTTAAAGAGGGTAAATTTAAGTGCAATGGAGTATAGAGGATTGAAGTTTGGATCACTTGATGAAGTGATCAAGGTAGAAGACTTGGTATGCTTTGATAATAGCAAGGAAATGCCAAAGAAAGGGTTGCTCAAATGGTCGAGCTCAATGGCTCGATCGAGCAATGAAACAAATTCAATCCAGTAGCAATGCAGCTAGGGTTTACACCATTAGAGTTCCTTCATCCTTGTATTAGGTTGTTTGTGTGAGACCACCATTAAAGGTGAGGTCTTTGATTTGTGAGTGCGTTCTCAAAGCTTGTGTGTGGCCTCCCATTGATGTATGTTGATATATTAATGAAAGTAAGTATTGTTTGAGGGGTGGTGTCCTTAGATACCTCATATATCTTGTGTCTCTGCTCATTGTTGTTCTTGCTCCGTTGTTGTGTTTCTTTGTTGTTGTTTGTTCTTCACCATTGTCATAGCCCATTCACAACGTGTATCATAGGTCGAATATAATTAGTGAAAGTTAAATGCAATTAACAACTTAATATTAAAAACAAGTGGCAATTCAACAAATCCTAGGTGAATAGAAACTATCAACAAATAATAGGTCAATAGACTATATCGCAATAAAAACCCGTGAGTTGTGATTTTCGGGCTTTATTCTTTAACTGTGATGTTCATTTTCTTGTTGTCCTCCTCCACACCAATTCACCATTTTCATTATATTTAGGGTTTGAAGACCACAAATTCATTTAGTTGGAAGATTTTAAGAAAATCCATGGCTGCATCACATATCTCTCCTTTTGGTAAATCACTCTGTACATTTCCATTTTGTTTATCTATATCTTATCAAATGCTAATTTTTCACTTTTTGGCTTTATCAGCTATGGTTGTCGCAAGATTTAGCTCTATTTTTTCTCCACGCACTTCGTAAGATTTCTCCTTATTCTTAACCCTAATTTAATTTGTAATACATGTTCTATTGTTATTGATTGAACATATAGGCTACAACTTTATTTTGGATTTCTTATATTTGATGCTTTGGTTATGTAGGTTGATGAAAAAATTTAATGTATTCCATGTAGCATTTAATTGAAATTTTTTTCTTGCTTGATTTGTTTGGCAACAAATGATACATAGGGGCACATGGAAACGACTTGTACATTTGCAATTCCCTAGAGAAGAATACTTTCTAATAGTGAGCTTATATTGACATTAGTTATATTCACAATGATTTATGTATCACTAAGATGCCGAATAGCCACCACACATGTTTTGCAGACAACCCAGTTAAGCTAATCTAGCTAGAAATATCTTGTAGAGACGTCTCCAATATATTTCTCACTACATAGAGTCTTAGACCTTCTTAGTTGATACGAAAGAAAAAGGTCCATGTGGAAGTATGAATAATGTTTGAGTAAAGATTTTTCTTGCTTGATTTGTTTATTAACAAGTTATAGTGTACATAGGGGCACATAAAATGGATTTGTACATTTGTAGCTCCTTAGAGAAGCATAGTTCCCAACAATGAGCTTATATTGATATTAGTTATATCCCCAATGATTTATGTATCACTACAATGAATTTTTTGAATAGCCCCACAACATGTTTGGCCCGCAACCTAGTTAAGCTAATTCTGCTAAAACTTTTTCTTTAAGAAAGTTACCCATATATCTCGAGCTACATTGTGCTATAGACCTACTAAATTGATATGAAAGAAAAAGCTCCTTGTGGTAGTATGAAAAATGTTTTCTTTGAAGGAAAGTCATCCATTTGTCTCTAGCTACACAGACGCTTTAAGTTGCTGCAAAAGAATCAATTTTATATGGAATTGTGAAAGGCTAAAAAAGCATAATAACCTTGTAAGTTGTCTTCTCCTTCTATGACCGAGTAAGTGCACTATGTCACTTTTAGTTTCGTCTCGCTAATGTAATTTGAATAAAGTAATAAGTTTCTCCCACCTGTTGAATAAGAAAAAACATGCATCGACTTTGTTGGAGGTTGTAGATGTTTTCAATATTGCTCCATAATAGACTAGATTTGAATGCGAATCTGTTCTACTATTTTATTCTATGGAGAGATGGGAGAAATATGTTGTGTATATATTTTGATGTTTAGTGCTCTTATTCGAATGAAGATAAAGAATTTTTTGAGAAGGTTATGATCGAGTTAAATAAGAAATTTTCTTACGATTACTTAGACTCCTTACATTTAACACACTTTCCCCTTTAGGTATGATCATAGAGACATTTGGGTAATCTTATTATTGTTATTATTGTAGTAAATTTCAGAATCTATTATATTCTGCTTCTATTGCATATAGAAAATCATATTATTAAGTTAATAAGAATTGTAACCTTAATTGCAATTTTTTCTTTCTTATTCGGAGTTGTGTTTGGTCATTAATTGGTGTGCTATTTACATCTTGTACTTATCATACTTTATACTTTACCTTTTTTTTCCTTTGCCGTTTTATCTATACGATGAGATCTAAAATTGAAGCAATTAATTTGATGAGACAAATGATGGAATTCTACTGGGCTAGAAAAAAAAAAAAGACTTGCACATAGTTTGCATTTGCTTGGAAAAGGCATATGTTAAAGTACCAAGTGAAGTACATTGATGGGAAATGAAAAGGAAGAGTATTCACAAGAAATAGATCAATATGATGCATATTTTTTAGTATCGGGGATATATAACGGGATGTGACCCATAATATAATTGTGGGTGTCAAAAATAAAGTGGGAAATGAAAAAAAAGGGTTTTCACAAGAAATATATTAATACAATGCATATTTTTTAGTATCGGGGATATTCAACATGTCAAAAATGGTTAGTGCATACTATGATATTTTGTGATTGAGGTGTGCCCTTAATGTTAAAGGGCAACTTATATACCATTAGACCAATGCTACTATATGGATCTTAATGTTGGACTTTTAGAAAGAAATAAGCGGTGGTGGAAATGTAGATGCTTATATGCATGAGTGGAAATACTTAGAGATGTAAATTAGAAATGAAGACATAAGAAAATATTAGGCATAATAGATGTTGAGGATAAGATGGAGAGAATCGTTTTAGATGTTTTTGGCATGTGCAAGGACAATGTCGGTGAATTAATTAAGAAGATACTACATCTGTTTTCATATGTTCTTCCCGTTCACATTTTTTGCAGATCCCAATGCAAACTTGAAAATTAAATAAATTTAATTGTGATTTTTAAAAAAATTCTAAAAAGTTGATATTCAGAAAGTATATATTGAAATGAATCTAACAAGAGCCCATGTGAACATGTTTTTTCTTATAGATTGATGAGAAATTAGTCAAAGTTTGACACCAAAATTCGTAAATTCTATTTGAGAAGTTCATATGAAGGCGGAGGGAGTAGAACATTTGAACTTTAAGGATTTTAAAAAGAGCGAGGAACACTGAGAACGGCATGAAAGACAAGAATGGAATAAGATATAAAGCATCTAAGATTTACATTTTGAGATGATAGAAAATCAATATGATTGTTGAAGCAGAATTCATATGGACGACCATTAAAAATGATCTTTTGGTTCATTTAGTTGAGCCTAATTTTTTGGCATTGTTTTGTTGATGTTTTATTTATCTTAGGAAAAATTGAGATCTTAATAAATGACAAACCCTTATTATACACATAAAAGACTACCTCACAATTGATAAAAGAATAAACTATTCTCTTAGCTTGATTGGTTTGGTTGGGTTAACATACCTATGGTGCTTAAATTGGATGGACTCCATTAAATGGTAGTGATATGAGATTTCTTTGTAAAGTAGATATTAAAAAATAGGAATCTTTTAATAAGATGGTTACAATATTGGCATTTGTAAGGTGGTTCTTTGTAATTATTTCTTAATCTTATCCATTCATTATGTGGAATATAAGTTTTTAATTGGTGAAGCAAACATTGAAATGACTTAATTTTACAATGCATTATTAAATTATATGTACAGGATATTTGGATATGATGCAATTGTCATGTTTGTTAAAAATATAACTATGAATGTACGAGACTCTTATCAACAAATGGTGCCAAATCCTGAATCAGAAAACAATGATTTTCACGGAGAAGAAACATCTCGTGCAGTTTTTAATGTGTTAGATGGCATTTTGAAGGACACCTTGGATCGCTTGAAGACTATGAGGTGGCCATTTTGTTACAGTGCTGTTTCATCATTATTAATTCTTCTTTTGTGGTCATCACATCATCATATTCAAAGTGCTTTATAACTGTACCAAATTTACATTTCGTCTAATTCTTTAGGTGTTTGAATAATTTGTTAAAGTTTTAAAAAAATATAGTAGGCCCTTGGGTTTCTATCTATTTCATGTGACCCCTCATCATCTCTCTATTTTCTGTGTGGAAAAATAGAGTTCATACAATATTTGAACTCTTCTTAGAGGGTGGAAGCAAGCGTGTTAGGTTTGTGGGAACTAGAAACTTATAATGTGCTATTTTATTGATATTGCAGGGAAGCTGTTGCAGTTCCTGAATTTATGTTGGCAAAGGTTTCTGCTACCACTGACTGTCGTGACCTCGAATCGCTTATTAGGGTTTTCTGTATGGAAGGTAAATTAGAGGCTGCGCATGGGCTCCGTCGTCAACTATTGGCAAAGTGTTATGTTCCTGATGTGATCACACACAATCACCTAGTTAATGCGTTTTGTAGAGCTGGATGCTTGGAGGAGGTTGATTGTCTTATCAAAGAGATGTTAGCTCAAGGTCCGTTGCCTAATTGCACGACTTTTAACACATTTATTAGGGGTCATTGTTTAAAGGGGGATATAGACAAAGCTTTGTCTGTATTTTCCTCAATGGCACAACATGGAATTAAGCCAAATAGGATTACTTGTAACATTCTTCTTCATGCTCTATCTAAAGAAGGTTTGGTGGAAGATGCTAGGAATCTACTCATGAGGATTTTAAGTGAGTGTGAGAAGAAACCTACCAATTTAGTTACATCAACAATATTAATGAATGGATATTTTAAGAATGGTGATGTTGTTGAAGCTCTTCACTATTGGATAAAGATGTTGCATGAGGGTACGCAATTGGATGAAATTGCGTTCAATGTTCTTATTCATGGTTTTTGTTTGAATCAGGAAATAAAACCTGCGTACAGTTGCTTTGGAAAAATGATTAAGAAAGGATTTCTTCCTGACGTGTTCACTTGTAATTCGTTTATAGGTTACCTTTGTAAAACTGGAACAGTTGATGAGGCATTGAAGATGCTTGGTATTATGCTGAAAATGGGAATAACCCCTAATTGTATTACTTATAAGATGCTTGTTCAAGGTCTCTGTTTGCATAAAAAGGCTAATAAAGCTGCACAACTACTCTGCTACATGTTAGAAAATTTGTTTGTCCCTGAGCCTATCATTTGGAACTCCATCATCCATGGTTATGCGAAATGTGGAGCCACAAGAAATGCATTTTTCATACAAGACCTAATGGTTGCTTTTGGTGTTAATCCAAATACGTATACCTATAATGCACTAATTTATGCCTTGCTGAAAGAAGAGAACATCAAACGAGCTTTATTTCTTTTAAGAGAGATGGATGATAGAAGTATTTCTCCTGATCTAGTGACTTACAATATGTTGGTGCATGCCTCTTGTAATCTTGGGTTGATTGAGCTTGCACTTAAGTTACATGATGAAATGATAAGGAGAGGGTGCTTCCCAGATGTTGTGACTTACACTGAACTAATTAGGGGTTATTGCTTCAAGGGTCAATTCATGGAAGCAGAACAAATTTTTGTCAGATTATGGAATTCTGGGCTCCAAGTTGACCATGTCCCATGCCAAATTTTGGTTAAAAATTACTGTAGATTCGGAGTGCTCAACCATTCAATTAGCCTCTTTGAAAATCTTTTGGATGGATAAAAATGAGTGTATGCGAGCTTTATAATGATCAATGAATTTAGAGACTAAAAAAAAAGAAGCTTCGGAAGTGGGTAATTAATATTTAACACATCTTGAACTACATGATTGTGAATAGAGATGGACGCGACAATGATGACAAACAATAGAGTCGAATATAGTGCCTTTATCAAGAGCATATTGTTCTGCAAGTTTTGTAAACACCATTGAATCCCAATGATGTTGAACACTTGTCACCTATGGATTATTACTAATTACTTACTCACACTCTCCAAGAGCTGGAGCTGTTGATTGTAGATATTTGCATTAATCCATATCAATTTTCGAGGTATGTCTTTGAGTGCTTTTCTCTGTAATCATCTTAGTTTTGATTTGTTATCTCGTCCTATTGTTCAAGATTATTTAAAATGGTCAAGCATCCTTATTTTTTTGACTCAGAGCTTAAATCAGACTATCAGTTAGGGAGAAGTTCTATGTTAGCTTTAATTCCTTATGTTAGAATTGCAAAGATTAACACTATGTCTAGATAACAATTTTGGAGAGAAAAGAAAGGAAAGGAAGTAAAAGGGGAAAGGAAAAGGAAGGGAAGAGAAATTAATAGAAAGTAACTCTTGTTTATTTAAGAAAGAGGAAAGGGAAAGGAAAGAAACAGAGATGAGACCTTAACGAAATTATTTATCTAATCCCTCTAAATTTCTCCCATTCTAATTCATCCCCTTCCATTTTTGTTATCCAAACAAGGGATCCTTCGTCCCTCCAAATTCCTTCATTTTCTCTCTCTCTATTTCCTTCCATCCAAACACACCCCAAGTTTGACTCTGACCATTAATTTGTGGCCTTACATTGTAATTGTGCAATGGGATTAGGACATCATTTTTCTTATATTACAATTTTGTACTTTTGGAATGAACAATTATGATTAGGGACTAAATATTCTAGTATATTATAATTTATTTTTAGGATCATACGATCCTACGACTCTGATGGATTTCAAATATGTTCTCAATCCTGATAACATTTCACCTAGGAGTAAACCATAGATGAATGTGAAAGGTGGCCAAAGAAACTGCACTAGGTAGAAATTTAGAACTTATAAAGTTATAATCAAATGTCAATAAATGTTTCAGTTCACTTGTCTACAAATAGTCATAGCTTTTGATTCATTCTTAAATCTTTGTTTCGAAGGTTGCAAACGTTTTGCCATACTGTATGGTTTTAAAAAAGGATTTTTATAGTTCTTATATTTCTCGTGGTCTGCAAAGAGCATCTTGTGATGTTTGTTAATCCATGATTGTAATCTATAGGTTACAACCGTTACTTAATAAGGTTTTGTTGTTGGATAGGCTCAAAATAACGCTCGTAATGTAACATAATGAACTCATTTTTTTCTTGGTCACGTTGTTTGCTTTGGAGAAGCAATAGAGAGGTTTATGACGAAGAAAATGAGAAGGTTTATCACATTAATTGCGATACCATTATAGGATGGAAAAGGAGGGTAAAGAAGAGGGGGGAAGGGAAAAGGAGGAAGATTTTTGAGTTTTCCTTCTAATTCTTTCCAATGTTGAGAAGATTTGAATAATATAAAATATAATGGACTTTTCCCCTTCAGTTCCCTCCCTTTCATTCCCTTCCCCCCCCCCCCCCCCCCCCCCCCCCCCCCCCCCCCCCTTTTGGTATTAAATGAGGGAAATGACATCCCTTTTAGGGTATATCATGTTAATTAATTGGTGGAACTATTTGAAGAAGCTTGAACATCATTGGATCATACGTGTCAATTACATTTATTTATGTGATGCATGGAAATTACTAGGAATGGGCATTTTAGGGTATGGGTCGGATCTAGGGGTCTAAATTATAGAACTGAACCTGGACCTTCATGTAACACATCCAAACCCGCATCTAGACCCGGGAAAAACTATTTTCATAAGTGGATTTTAAGGGCATAAAGATTTGACCCTAATTTGGACCCTTATGGTCTAAGGTCTAATTATCTAATGAAAAGTATATGAAACATAGTTGTACATATTATTGTAACTGAAAAGAATAATATCTAGTAGGAAATAATCGGTTCTCGAAAAGATTCTGAATAAATGTGTAATAATCATGAATTGCCCTATGAACGTCCTGATGTACAAGCAATCTGCACTTGTTAGTGTGCGGCAGCGTGCAAGGTACCATTTTGCAGAGGGATGTCCCCGAATGGCAGTTACATTTTCTTGTCATAGGTGATTGTGACTTATGAGTATACGTTTTGCTATCAAGAAACTTTGGGTCTCATTTCTAATTTTCTACCCTTATATAGAGAAATCTTTCGTGAGTTTTAATGAGTTTGCAACTGCACGTCAGTGATGAGTTAATAGTGCTTCTTCTGCATTTACTCAGTTCTATTTGTTTTAACCAAGTTTGTGACGTTATGTCTGAACTAAACATACCTGACTAACTTTGTTCATTGTAGGTAATCATTATGGAGGTCAATATCAGCAAAAGCAGCAGTACTGTATTGTGGTTCTTCAAGGACAAAGGATTTGATGACAAAAGTATCAACGACATGTTCAAAAGGTACAAGCGGCTTGAAGGTTTGCAAAGAGAAAGGTCTTCCGAAAACTGGGCTTATTTAAAAAGCATTGGTATCCAGGAGAGGAAGCTTCCATCTGTTGTTCTCAAATGCCCGAAAATCCTCACATTCAGTGTGGAAGACACTTGAACCTATGGTTCAGTGTCTCAAAACTCTCGCTACGAAGGAAAGCTGTGTCCCATCCTAGGTTTTTTCGAGGCCCTTAGGGTTTCCGAAAAGCAACTTGGCAAAATGGTATTGGTGAACCCTAGAATCATAAGCTACAGTATAGAACCAAAGCTTACGCAGTTTGTCGATTTCCTCACCAAGTTAGGGCTCAATGAAGAGGGAATGATTGGTAAAATTTTAGTAAAGAACCCATTTTTAATGAGTTACAATGTTGAGAAGAGACTGCAGCCTACTGCAGAATTTCTAAAGAAAATCGGTCTGTCGAAAACAGATCTTCAGAAAGTGGTTGTAAACTACCCTGAGGTTTTCAGTTCCTCATAGTCTAGCTTTCATTTCAGCTATATGTAGTTGTAGACTAGTGTAATATGGCATACTATATTTTTTAAGGAAAATATATGGCATACTTGGTTGGTACTTGTATTTACTTGTTAGTATATAGTATGCCATTTGCCAGCACTGTATCTTCCAAGAGTATTTAAGAGAAGAAGATATGCACATGTTGTCCATAAAATTGGATTTATTAGAAGGCCTTTTTGATGATATGTGTAAAAGAGTTGGATTGTAATTCCCAATTCCCATTTTTTGGTTATTTTTTCGTCAAAACTTTTAATATACAAGTCAAAATGCGTGCCACAAGACTAATGCCATTGAAAAGATTTATTTGGACTAATTTTAGATCTGAACTTAACACATTACACGTCAATTTTGAATATAATATTAATTTATTTGGATTAATATTACACGTCAATTTTGAATATAATATTAATTTATTTGGATTAATTTAGACGTAAACTCAATATAAAAACTCATTTTAGACCTATGTTGACCTTAAGAAAATTATTGTAGAGTGAGAATAGTTTGATTTAGGATCTATTTAGAATCCTAAACCCATCATATCAAGTGGGTCTTGGCATTAATCCAAAATTTTTAGACCCTTATAGGTTTGGGTTTAAGTCTATAAAAAATTAAATGGGTATAAGTCTAGGTTTAAGAATGGTTGGATCAAATCCAAACTCCATCTGTTACGATCCTTATAATATTTCATATATTATCAAATGAGACAGTCTCACTGTAAGAACATATTTATTGGGCTCACGTAATGTACACTTATTGTGTTAAAATGATCACTTATATCCTTTAATGATGACTTATATCCTTGTAATTATCACATTTCATTGCCTTATAGTAATCATTTATAACTTTAAGTGATTAGTTACAATCTTAATATGATCAACGTAAAGTATAGGCTAATATATTAGTACGTGTTATGGTGAGACGGTATCCTACATGACTTATTAATAAGACTAGATAGCATGGTTATCAGAATCTCGATCCTGATCAACGATTTTACGATCCTACAATCCAAAATTAGGCGACCGATCCGGATCGTAGGTAGGATTTTAATGTTGGTGGAATTGTACGATCCTACATATCTCCTGAATTTAAGTGGTAGGATCATAATGCGATTCTACGATCCTACAAGGGTAATTTCAATCTTACAAAAATCTCGTATAATCTAGATTTTACTTATATATATCTAAACAATTATATCAGTATGACTGAAAGTCAAGTTTTCTTGATTCGCATTTTAAAAATGATTAATAAAGGTATTCTTTTACAAAACTTAATAGTTGAAGTCAAATAAGTGTTAATTTAAACCTTAAAACTAAAAAAAATACAATTAAAAATTAGTTATTTAAAACATATTAATGCATATTTGTAGGATCACACGATCCTACAATTCGTATCTATCGATTTCGATCCTACCCCCTCAACGATCCTACGTAGAATCTCGATCCTATTGACCTTGCTAGATAGATACCCGTGCTTTGCACGGAGATTGAAAAATTATTTATATAATTTACTAATGAAGAAACGATTAAAACACATGTCAACTTTACAATAAAAATTTTTCTGCTCTTTTCATGTTCTTATTAGAAAAATATTTTTTTAGCATATTATGTAATATCTTTTTGATTATATTTGCTTAATTGATTTGTTACAAAAGATTTTAAATTACACTTTATTTACTAATTTTTACCATAAACAATCAATTAAGTTATGTAGTATCTTTTAATTACAAGGGGAATTGTTAAATAAGAAATTAATAATTTATGTAAAAAATTAACTTTCATTAAAATATCTATATTAAGAAATGAATTATAAAGTTTCAAACTTTTTTTCTACCAGATTAGCTTTAAGAAAGGGCAGAAAATTTTTTGCCTACAGTCTGACACGTGTCAAGACTGTTTTTTCTTTAGTAACTTTTATAGATAGATTATAGATAGATAGATTATAGAAAATGGATTGATAGATTTTAAACTCAAAAAATTACAGAAATTAAAATAATTGGCAATAAAAAATCAAAATTCCTTATTAATCTTCACTGCATTGGCGGACCTAAATAAGGGCATTTGTCCCTAAGTTTCATACTCTCATTTGCAAAAAGTAAACATACGGTCTCTTGAGAGACCGTCTATACTATAGACGTCGCTCAAGACAACCCTGCCCACAATCCCAGTTTACAATCTTTGGAAATTGAAATTAAAAAAAAAAAAACAATAACTGTTGTCAGAAGAATCACGCTTGTGTGTTGAGGTGCATTCGAATATGAACTGCCTATGCCCTTAAAGAAACTAAATGGGATTCTTTACATAGGTAACATAGCAATTTCGGGGTTATAGTATAATGTGACGATAATTATATTGAAATACATAGGTAACAAATGTTTCAAAAGAACGTTTTTCTGTGCTTTCAGACATGCTGAGCTCCACATATTCTTGTACAGTCAAAGGCAAATCCGTAAAAGATGAAATTAGTAAATTTCCATTTACTTTGGGCTTGTATATATATATATATATATATATATATATATATATATATATATATATATATATATATATATATATATATATATATATATATATATATATATATATATATATATAATTGGTGTTGTAATGGCATGTCATTGGTATTATACACTAAAAGATTGAGTTCGCTTAAAGGCATTACAACCCAAACAATAGAAGAGCTTGAGCAGCTATACATGTCACATGCACGAGTAACAGGTTTTAGCATTGAAAAATACACCCAAAAAACAAGAAAGAATACTGTCGTAGAGAGGTACTATGTGCGTTCATGTGAAGGGAAAACACACCATGTGGATCCTTCAATTCAAGCACTAGAAAATCCAAACAAGCCAAAAAAGATGAAACTCATCCCAACAGCAAGATATGATTGTAAGGCAAAAATACGAATTAAATTGGATAATGAAAGTAGACTTTAATATATTAAGCAACACATCATTTTGCACACAAATGAGCTTGCAAGGTTTGAATGACAGTACCTTGATCGTTCTGAAAGGCATGTATCAGTTGCAAAGAAGATTGATACCATGAAATCATTTGAAGAGGCAAGCATCAAATCAACCACTACTGCTTATAGATATTTGTTTCAAGATGTAGGAGATGATGAGTACGTTCGGCATACTCTATCCGACCATATAAACTATGACAATAGGTAATACCATTAAACACCATTTTATGATACATCTTGGAGTTATAAAATATTATAATTGGAATTATAATTATAAACAATTACTCTTATATAATACAATATATGGTTATATAGCACTGAATAGCTTGTCAATATTTATGAGATTATATATAATGATATTTTACCTTATAATATACCATGTATTGTAACAGACTCAAATTTCTTAATCTTAATCTTTCGATTAATTATTCCGAATTTTCATTTCGATTCCCTAAACCTTTGGTTATCTAATTCAAATCACCTTTAATTTTTAAATCTTTTTCCGATATTGTAATTTCTTCCAAATATTAAGCTTAAAAAAATGTTTTCTTAATTTTTTTTTTTTGAAAATTAGGGGAATATGGGAACCCCTAGCCCGCCGGCATAAATATCCCGCAAGGGGAAAAAACCATTAGAAAAGGGGACCATGGATCAGGCCACCCAAGACAGCATAGGGGTGGACTATGCAAAAATTTCTATTTTAAAAACACCAAAAAAACTGGTGCTACCACCTTACACACCATTAAAGCTGGTCTAACACCTTACACTCCAAAAGAGCAAAACGCTTGTAATCGCCATCCAAAGCAAAAAAACAAAAGCAACACCAACACCTAAAAATATAGGAATACCAATATACACCAAAATTGCTGACCAGCTGTCGAAATACCAGAAGGACCCACACCAACGAGTAGGGATGGTCATGGAGCGGGTCCAACCAAACCCGGACCCGGACCCTTTTAATTTTTTGAGATCCAGACCCGGATCCGGACCCTAAGGGTCCAAAATTTTCAGACCCGGACCCAGACCCTTCGAATCTGATGGGTCTAGGGTCCTTAATGGGTCCTTAGTGGGTCTAAAAAAAGTCTCTTGGATTTGTCAAATTTGAAATATTTGTAAGTCATTATATTTTTCATATATTTGTAAGAGAGTTATTATCGTATTTTACAAATATTTAATACTAATTTAACATCTAAACTCGTATAGCGTTACCCATATACGCTTAAATTCTATTATAAACACTAGTTCGAGTCCATGAAATAAAGGTAATTGGGTTAACATTTAGCAAGTAACATATATATTATTCATATATATTATGATTATATAAAAAGAAAAAAATGTTGCGGGCAAAATTCATATGTAAAAGACAAATAAAAATAGACAATTTCATATTTATAAGGGTCCAAGGGGCGGGTCCAGGGTCCAGATATTGGACCCGGACCCGGACCCGCCAAAAATTTTTTAGATCCAGATCCGACCCGGATCTGATGGGTCTCAAAAAATAAGACCCAGACCCTTAAAAAAGGGGCGGGTCTAGGGCGGGTCCAACAGGGTCCTGGACCCGTACCCATCCCTACCAACGAGTAAAACTACCCAACACTACCCACCAAGCGCTGTCGGCCAAACACCTACCAAATCTCAAACACTACAATTCGTCCACCGCGAAAGGAGCACCCACACCACCTCAAAACATCTTTTGTAGAATCTCAAAACCAGAAGGCCATCGCGAGAGCAGATCAACACACTGTCAAAAAGACCCCAGCCACCACTAGAATATAAAAACACAACACCATGGTATAGGTCTTTAACCCAGAAATAAAAGGACCCATGAAAATACACCAGCTCCATCCCCTTCAGCATCACTAACCACGTAACCTCTTATAGAAGCGTCATTGACGGAGACTCCCTCACAATAAAAGCCAGGACAAAACCCCAAAACCATGAAACAACCCAAAAAAGACAGCCCCGCAGAAAACCCACAGGAAACAATAAAGCTTGAACCCGTACAACCCCTTTAACACCACGAAAAAAACTCCAAAACACTACCATTTGGAAAAAAAGATCACCATGAAACCAGAAATCCAGACGCCTGCAACACCTAATATCAAAGCGAAGCACCTCGATACAACCCAAGAGCAACTACAAAATGGAAAACATGAAATGGTCCAACAACGAATCATCTGACCCCAAACCTCCAAAGATAAATATTACGAACAAAACACCAGAAAGCAACTGTCAAAAAACACCTGAAAGCTGCACCGCCACTGTCACCCTTTGCCAAACACCAGCAGGATTTAGACTCCTTCACCACTGATAAGGAGCTGCTAGAAGAGTCAATGAGGATGGTAATGTTGATAGTTGTTGGTGTTCCGAATTTTTCGGAATTTGATTATGATTGGTGTAGGAAAAAACTTGCTACAATGCTTATTGTGGATGAATTGCCTTTTGCTTTTGTTGAACGTGAAGGATTTCGTGAGTATTGTAGGGCTTTGAATCCTTTATTTAAGATTCCTTCTCGTAGCACTGCCACTAGAGATTGTTATAGTCTTTTCATTGAAAAAAGAAATGAGTTGAAATCGTTTTTCAAAACTTTAAGTCACGAATTTGTATAACAACGGAACATGGACATCGGGGCAAAACTTAAGTGATATGTGTTTGACTTCACATTTTATTGATGATAATTGGAATTTGCAAAAGAAAATCATAAACTTTTGTCCTATTGCTGGTCACAAGGGAATACTTATTGGCAGAGCTGTTGAAAAATGCTTGATTGATTGGGGTTTGAAAAATATCATGACATTAACCGTAGCCAATGCAAGTTCAAATGACATAGATGCCAATTACTTTAAGAAAAGACTTAACATTTGGGATACTGGTCTGTTGGATGGTCAATACCTACATATGAGATGTGCATCACATATTTTGAATTTGATTGTGAAAGAT
Source organism: Amaranthus palmeri (assembly GCA_019776075.1). NCBI lineage: Eukaryota > Viridiplantae > Streptophyta > Magnoliopsida > Caryophyllales > Amaranthaceae > Amaranthus > Amaranthus palmeri. The sequence goes on from JAAKBH010001538.1 coordinate 24,332, forward strand.
GGTTTGAGCGAATTTGATGTGTCTATTTTGAAAGTTCGTGTTCTTGTGAAGTATGTAAGGTCTTCTCCTGCTAAGCTTAAAAAGTTTAAAGAATGCATAAAAGAGGAGAAAGAGGAGAGCAAAAGCCTTATTGTTTTGGATATTGAAACTAGATGGAATTCAACTTATCTAATGCTTGAATCTGCTATTAAATTTAAAAAGTCATTTACTTCTTTATGCATGAAATATTCTGCTTTAGTTAAGTTACTTAGGAAGTTTGGTGGTGCTCCTACTGAAGAGGATTGGAGGAAAGTGTCTACTTTCTTACCTTTCTTGAGTGTTTTTTATGATGCTACTTTGAGATTTTCTACTTCTCGTTAACTCTTATGCACATGAGATTTTTGGGACTAGATTATTGCTTTCCAACAATATGAGTGCCGATGATGAGGGTATGTGGAAAATGGCTACCAATATGATGGCCAAATATGACAAATATTATGGAAACAATGATAATATCAATATTTTAGTGTTTGTAGCTGTTCTTCTTGACCCTAGGCATAAGTGGAATTATGTTGATTGGATTGTTTGTGCTTCATATGATGCCACAAAAGCTACTCTCCTGTCATTAAAGATTAAAATGGTTTTTAAAAGTTTGTTTGATTCTTATGCTTTTTCTATGCCTCCACCAAAGATAAGTGGGGCTACTTCCTCCACTTCTACATCTTCAACCTCTTCTATTTTTACTCAAAGTGGGACTCAATAAATGGGAATGGTGGACCTTATTGAACTAATGAATTCAAGATATCAAATGGAGACAGGTTGTTCATTAACCAATGTAGACAAAAGTGAGTTGGATAGGTCTTTAGAAGATGCATGTGAGCCTCATGATTATAACTTTGAGATTTTATCATGGTGGAAAGATCAAACAAAAAGGTATCCCATTCTTCAAAAGATGGCCAAAGATGTGCTTGCTATACCTATTTCTACCGTTGCTTCTGAATCTGCTTTCATACTGGTGGTCATATTCTTGATGATTTTCGAACGTCATTGACTCCAAAGAAGGTTGAAGCCCTTATTTGTGCACAAGATTGGCTTCGTAAATCTAGAAATCCTTTAACAATAGAGGAGAGTTTGCTTGCACTTGAAGAAATGGAGGAAGGTTGGTATACATTTTTAATTATTTTTCAATTGATTATTTAAGAGTAAAATATTTTTAATCGATGAGGTAATGAATTAACTATATATTGTTTGTAACTTTGGACTAGGCAGTGCATTAACTTTGGAGCATCCGGAGGTCATAATCGATGAGACACTTGACACTGTTGAAGATGATTAATGGATCTTGAAGTTTTAATTGTTTGCTTTTACTTTTTCTAATAGTTTGATGTGTAACTCTAGGAGTTCATTGTTGTATTTCGATTACTAATTAATTATTGTATTTGAACTTTTAAACTCTAAACTCTCGCTTTCCTTTAGACTTTTCTTTTCGCTCATGTATTGCATTTTATAACTAATTAAATGTTAAAAAGGAGTTTATGGAGGTCATAGTTTGATGTGTAACTCTTGGAGTTTATGGAGGTCATATATATAAAATGTTAAAAAGGAATAAAAAAACATGTTTTAGCAAATTAACAAAACCGAATATCCGGTTTTCCGACCCGGTTAAACGGGGTCGAAACCGGGTCAGGATTTTAGGTACCCGAAAAAGCGTGTACCCGAATTTCCGGATCTGGGTCGACCCGGTACCCGGTTTTGAACACCCCTAGTCATATGAGTTATGTTGATACATAGAAATTTAATTAATACTCAAATGTTTGAAAACATCTAATTAAGTTAGAAATTACCTCGGTTTTTTGGTAACGATTCGAAGTCCAATACTTTAGCTACGACCTACGATAATTTTTTTGTGTGGATTTAGTTAGTTTTGGAGTGATAAGAGTGTTTTATAGAAGTTTTAAATCTAAGGTAATTTTCTTCATTTTAATTAATTAATTTTAAATAGGGGTGACGATAAAATAAAAAGGGTGGCATCCTCTTATCCGTTTATGATATCATTGGGCGTAAGGCCTCTTTGGAGAACTTCAGTAAAATCAAAGATGGCATCTGGAACCAATTAGTAAGCCATGATCCAGTCAATTCAAAGATCCGAAGAATTATTGAAGATGGTATGGTTGTGAATGTTGGGAATGGGAAGTCAACAATGTTCTGGCATGATATATGGTGCGAATGTGGTGCACTGAAATTGGTGTTCCCTAGACTTTATGAGCTTTCAATGCAAAAGAAACACCTTATTGTACATATGGGCAAATGGCACGATGACCTATGGACTTGGGATTTACAATGGCGTAGAAGATTATTTCATCGGGAGATTGAGGAGGTTGGAAGGCTGGAAGATATCATTAGTGGCAAGACTTTGAGTAGAGACTCTGGTGATAGTATCTCATGGTATAATTCTACCACCTTCTCCTACCCTCTAAAGAACATTGTTGAAAAACTTTTTGCAGATGCCGAGCCCATTTTAGCAAAGCAAGTTACTGCGAAGATTTGGTGTAATTGTTTCCCGCCTAGGGCCCAGCTGACCATTGGTTAGCCTGTGTGGAACGATTGAAAACTGGTGACATATTGGTTGAACTGGGTATTCTTGATATTCAGCAGGCGTTGTGTCCCTTTTGTGGGACTGTGGTGGAATCAAGCTCACATCTCTTGTTTACTTGCAGCTTTTCTTGGCAGGTTTGGATGGTTATATTAGATTGGTGGGGTGTATATGAAGTTCTACAATCTAGATGTCATGTTCTTATCTTACAATAGTGTGGGCTAGTGCAGAACAAAAGGTGGAAGAAACTGTGGCTACTAATCTTTGGATGCGTCATATGGTCCTTTTGGTTCGAAAGAAATGCCTCAAAGTTCGAATCAAAAGCACCTAATCTTCAGCATTTTATCTATAGTTTGAAGATCAGAATCTGCTCATGGCCTAAAGAGATTTTGGGTGTTTCTATGCATTCTCAACACGATTTCATTCATAATATTGATGCGATCATCTCATAGCCTATGGAGTCTTTTGGTGTGATGGATGTAGGGATATATTTTACTTTTATTTCTCGTCTTCTCTATGGTTGTGTAAGGTGGTACTATCCATAGGTGTGGTGTGTAAGGTGATAGAATCTCTATTTTGGTGTTTTTTTGGGTGTTTTTTGGTTATGGGCATAGTCCACCCCTATGCTTTTTTGGGTGGTCTGATTCTTGAGCCTTTTTCTTTAATGGCTTTTTCCCCTCACGGGGTTTTTTATGCTGGCGGGGTTGTGAGTTTTCAAGCTTCAGTGTTTGTTTTCCTTCACTTTCTATATATAACTTCCTATTTTGCGAAAGAAAAAATAAAAAATAAATAAAAAGGGTGACGAATTATAAAAATTGGGTAAATATATTTCCCGCCAAAAACAGAGAAGGCGCCAAACACTTTCCCGATCTTCCTCCCCGTTAAGAAGCACCAATTATTTCTCAAAACCCTAAGTTTTCTTACTTGAAGTGCCATTCTTACTAATTTTCTTCACTTTTAACGAATCATCAGAAAATATAAAAATGAAAGGAGGAACTGTTCAAATCAATTGGCACGATACAAAACCAGTTCTAACCCTAGATTTTCATCCTCATTCTGGACTTCTCGCTACCGGCGGCGCTGATTTTGACATCAAGGTTAACCTTGTTTTTCTCGCTTTTCTTCCTTTTTTTTGATTGATTGTCCATTAATTTTAATTTCTTATTCACAATATCAATTATTGCTCAATTTCCTGGTTTTGCGATTGTACTTATGTATGATTAATTTGAGTATTCGTGTGATGAACTGCAGTATTATTGTTAATTGAATTTCTTTAATCGTCCAATTTAGATAAATAAGGTATTAATATCTCAATTTTGAAATCAGATAGGTTTAAGGTTTCCGTAAGTGGAGTTTCTAACTATTGAAATTCTTTAGGCCTGATTTCATGAGTTAAAGTTCAAAATCTGCTGAATTCAGAATCACAATGTTAATGAATGGAGTTTGAAGCCAATGTGACAAAAGAGTTTGAATCTCATGCACTCTTCAGTTCATGTCGAATATTTAGTACCATCAGCTTAAACTTTTGGTTGGATTGGTTCTTTGACATTAATCTAATAAATTTTTCCTATTATAAGTTTTTGCATTTGCACAAACCGTAGTGTGATTCATGACAAGTTTTGGATTCTTTGTTTCATTTCTTAAGTTCTGAATATGTACCTTGATTTTATGGGAATCTAAGAAAAACATTTCCTTAATAAGCCCTTGATAATTTATACTATTAGGTCCCAGAAATTTGGATAAGTGATATAATTTTCATTAAGGTGAAACATCCTCTACTACTATAATTTAAATTCTGTTTGGTCCTTGATCTAATTGATAACTTAGGCAATTCATGTAGTTCATTAACTATTTCATCATCAATAGAGGAATAGTTTGTATTTTATTGTAATGACTATAGTAGTATAATATGATGTGTCATATACACTTCATTTTGATTACAGAGTAGAATGAAGGAAGGAAGAAGATTAGGTGAGAATTAAACCCAAAAATTGTTTTTTCGGATAGTGTTACTTGCTCTCAATTGAGACAAGACCCAATTATACACTTAAGTAGAAGTTGAAGATATGTTTGTTATCAAAGGTCAATGAGAAACAACCTTATTCTTGTAAATAAAGGCAAGCGTAAATTTTTTAAAAGGGCCCAATAACCACAATGGTTCTACTAATAAACTTTTTTTGATTTATTTATAGATTTTACTATAGAAAAAATAATTTTTGTAGAATAATGATAGGGCCGTAGACCTACCATGTCCTATGTTAGGTCCACCACTAGTTTAAAGAAGGTAAATTTATGTACATTCGATCTCGTAGACCATGTCTAGTGAGAGACACTTGGACCAATGTCAATGGTGGCCATTTTGTTTCAAAAAGTGAAAACCTTTGATTGAAAACAAAAAAACCATCAAAGTTATTGGTGATTAAAAACACCACAACATAGTATGTTATCAATGGAAATTATGCCATGATATTTTTTTTAAACAAACAAAAGGTGAACTCTACATGTTCATACAACCTTTTTTGATTGCAAGATGATTTAAGTGATTTAGAACATCTAATTTACTCTACCATCAATGATTAGAGTCTTAAATTGAATTAGGGAAAATACAAAATTAGAAAATTTTAATCATGAACTTACAATTATGCAATATTAGCTAACAAAAAAAAAAATTAGTGGTTCATTCTACTACGTTCACGCCTAGTGAAGATGTTTTAATTATGAAAGATAAGTTTTCGTGAAGCTTTCAAGATGATTTACACTTGTGGTTAGTGGTTCGAAGAAGAAGAAAGGGTTAAAGGGATTAGAATTACAATTAGAGAGATAAGCGATTTGAAAATACTAGCATAACCTAACTTAGGTGATTTGAGTCATTATTAACTCAAATCACGTACATATAATCAAGCCATAGAAATAGTGGAAGGAAACAACAAACTCAACAAACTCAACAAACTCAAACAACTTTTAGCACCCAAAGCCGAGTTGGTTGTGGTGTGGCCATTAGGTTATGACGACATGCCTTTTCTTTCATCTCAAATGTCAAAGCCAAAATTGTTTATTCATCTCATCTTTTAATCCACCTTTTACGACTCACTTTAGTTTGAAACATTTTTTAGTGATGCCCTAATGCCAAACCATGAGCCTTGGGGACTTATGGCACCCGAAACTTCAACAACTTTGAACTTTAATTTTGAATTGTTCAAATAACAAAATATTTCAGAACATATATCAAAATTATAATATTTTAACTTCAATTTGACTTCTATATTGCAATATTCTACCAATAAGTAAAAAGAGAGTACTAAGGTGGGTTATAGTGAAAAATAAGAGAGAATAAGGGTATTTTGGGTCTTTTTTTGCTAAACTGAATTTTTAATGGAATTTTTTAAATAATGCTATGTCTTAGTTTTGTACAACTTTAGTCCAATGTTGTAGATAAGAAAAAATTTGCTACCTCTTGCTTCTGCCAAAGTTGAATTTTACCATGTGGAATATCATTAAAAAAATGAACTTAAAGGGAGGGTTTTTCTTTGCAGGGTAAGGTAAATTAAGTGTTAATAGAACATCTGACACAGATGCAATCAAACAACTATGCTAGCCATACAAATTATAGATTAATATTGTTCGAAGAACATTAATAACCGATAAATAAAATGGCTATACTTGTTGTAGAAATTATACTTATGAACGAGCTTTAAGTATTTGCAAACATGTTGCATTTTTTTTGAACTGTAAGATTCATGATGGTCCTCTTCAATTTTTTGTGTTCAATGACCTGTATCTCAATGTTCTTATTACCACCCTGACATATTTGATCATTTCAGCTCTGGCAAGTGGACTCAAGAGTAGCACAAAATAAAATTCCCACAGCTTCCTATAAAACTAGTCTTTCATATCATAGTTCAGCAGTTAATGTTCTTCGATTCTCTCCTTTAGGTGAGGAATTTCTCACTGACTCAAGCCATGCTCCTTTTTTTCTTTATTTTGTATTTTTTACTTTTCAATAGTTAGACACTGCAACAACATCTAAAGCAGTAAAATTAGATGATGCTACTAACCTCTATTTTAGTTTGCTTTTGATGTTGTTTGTTTTTGTATGAAAATGTATGGATTCCCTATTGTTTCGTTGCAACCAAAGATTTATGGTTCTTTGGTTTTGGATTATAATGAATTATAATAACTTGACTCATTAGATCATGTCACTTCTAATTTATGGGAAGTTGCACATGATGTTTGCTACCAAAGATTAATCGAAAACAACCACATAACATTGGGGCGACGTAATGTATTTATGCCACACACCATTGTAAAGCTAAATATCCATAAGCCTTCTCGATATTGATGTTCACACTCTAATGTTCGAATCTTTGTATTACATGAAAATTTTAAGTATTTGATCAATGGATGCATTCATTTATGGCCGACTTACTACTTCATTTTGGGAGAAAAATCAGAAGGCTGGGTGGGTCTTATAGTGTTTTTCTAAACATATTTTGTATTGCTTTGTTATGGACTTGTATATGCACATGACAAGAGGCCTGCCCAATCTGTAGGAGCGGTGTGAAAGTAAAAATAAGTGCTAGTCTGTTCCAAAATTCATACTTTCTTGTTGTCTTTCAATCTATTTTAGAAATGTATGTCTTTTCAGGTCGTCATGCATAAATTAAAAGCAATATTATATCAATGAAGATCAAACATTAGTAAAGCTGCAATGATTATGCCGTGATTAGAGATCCTAGTTTCATGTTTGTGTGAATGTGGATAATTGAAATGTTTTCTTGTGCTACATGAATATGTACTTATTCATATTTGCTTGTATACATATATCGTTATTGTACACGTGCTCATAACAAGGTAGTTTCCTAAACTTGAAGAGCTTATGTAATATCTTTGTGAGCATTTTGTCCCTAGTCTTCCCTTGTACAGATGTTGAAAAACAAACTCCTTTTATAAATTATTAATTCTCTTGAGCAAATGTCAAAGATCTTGGCTTGGGATAATTTCTTGAAGAATTTTTTATATCTAGAGAGCAAAAAGACTAGAAAAGGTTGTTTAATCACTTTTTACTTTTTTATAATTGGCTCTTTCTTTGAGAGCTTCTATTATCCTCTGAGAATCTATTCTTAGCAAAGCTCTACGAAAGAGGATCTTGTTTGCATGGAAATGGTTGAAAAAAGGCTTGGCTCAGTAAAGTGCGGAAGATGTTTTTTGGCAATTTGGTGGGAAGTTAGAGACCAACACAATTTTGAGGGTATAGGTTTCCTTCATCAAGGATTCAGGTTTCATACTTTGATGGTTTTATATAAATGGAGTTACTTTAGCTTCTGATCGATCCATGTTGTCATTTGATTTGTAGAAATATTGGTTTATGATAGCTTGAAACGAGGGTGACATATCTTCTTTTCTTTATATTCTAATTCTGGTCATCAATCCTGTTTTTGGTTCATTGAACTAACATGGACTTTTGTGCTTGTATGTATTTGTATGTATCAACGAATGAATTACCTTTCTTACAGTCTTAAGTCATCCAACTTTTTTATTGTTATGCTAATTCATGTGTATGGCTATACATGTGCAGGAGAGCTTCTTGCTTCTGGTGCAGATGGTATGTCAATGATTTTTGTAAAATTTGAAGTTTATTTAACCTTCAATTTGTCTTTTTGATTGCTAACAAATTACTTAGCTGAGTTTTGTGACTGTAGGAGGTAACCTTATATTATGGAAGGCTCACCTAACAGATGGCGATCAAGTATGGAAAGTCTTCAAAACGCTGTTGTAAGATTTCCTTCTTGGTCAATTGTTACTTGATAATCCACACCAAATCTCTTTTTTTTTTCTTTTTATCTATGTACTGTTTGCGGACTGGATTCCTTTTTTTTTGGAGTGGGTGGTTGGTGGAACTTAAAAATTCTGTGTTGAAGAACTAGAACGATTGAGCCTGACAACCTTTTTTCATCAAGAGTGAAGACAGCTTGCTAGTCAAGTCAAATTGCTGCTTACCTTATCCATTAATCTGTTTGTGTAATAAGTGGACTAAGTCGAAAACCTACTAATGAATTTCTTCTGAAATTAAAAGACTTCACTAGCTCTAGCACAAAGCAGGTCTAGGAAAGTTATGTAAAAATGCAATCACATTGTTCATCACTAACTTTTAATTTTTGTTGGTTTAATATTTATTTCCAGATATCATACAAAAGATGTACTGGATCTGCAGTGGTCTAAAAATGGCGCTTATATCATCTCTGGATCGGTTGATAATACGTGCATTATATGGGATGCTGACAAAGGTACCCCTAGATAATGAAATGGAGTTGTATCTTATGTAGTTATATTCTTGTTTAAAACCATAAGTCTTTGTCAAATAGGCTCTGTCCTTCAGATTTTCGAGGCACATCTCCACTATGTTCAGGGAGTGGCGTGGGATCCATTGTCTCAGTATGTTGCATCACTTAGTTCAGACAGAACTTGTAGAGTTTATGTTAACAAACCCCAGAAAGTAAAGGGAGGAGAGAAGCTGAATTACGTTTGTCAGCATGTGATCGTAAAGGCAGAACAACAATCTGCTAGTGACACCAAGGTTATTGAATGCTTTTTTCACACTAATTGTCACATAGTATTGTTACTGATTACCTAACATTATCAAAGTTGGCGTGCAGTGTTTGAAGAATCATCTCTTTCATGATGAGACATTGCCGTCATTTTTCCGAAGATTAGCCTGGTCACCTGATGGTTCCTTTTTGCTGGTACCTGCTGGTATGGATCTACTTTGGGTTCATTCAGTTGAAGAAATGTTCAATGCTTGCTGCTTCTCATTTCCATTTTTTGAAATCTCTTTTTAATCCATATTGTTTTGGAGGGAATATGGTCTTTTTTGCATTGTTTTATGCGGATTAGATTTTGATGGGAACCCCTTATAAGGATGGAGGAATCTAAAGTTTTTAAGGGTATATTGCCTGAGTTTTATTAATGTGGTGTTTCATTATTAACTAACCAACTGATTTCTCTGCAGGTTTATTCAAATGTTCTCATGAAACTGAATCAATTAACACGGCTTACATATTTTCCAGGAAAGACCTTTCAAGGTACGTCATTGAAATCTTTTGAGTTCAAGTAGGGAGTCATTTGACCTTTTTTGTTACATCTTGTATTAAAATTCCATGCATCTTGCTAATTTTTTTTGTTCAAATTAAAGGTCTATCTCTCTTTTCTACGGGTTTAACTTAGGTATCTTTAATGTCATCCAGACCTGCACTACAGCTTCCCGGTGCCAACAAACCTATTGTAGCTGTGCATTTTTGCCCTTTGGTATTCTCCCTCCGTGGATCAAACTCAGGTAATATTTTTCGTTAGTTGGATGCATTTGAGATTATTTTCACAAGCTCACTACAAGATGTACCTCTATCTTTTACAGATGGCTTCTTCAAGCTCCCATATCGGCTCATTTTTGCTGCTGCAACTCTGAATTCTCTGTACATTTACGACACAGAAAGTGTTGCCCCTTTGGCAATTTTGGCTGGTCTTCATTATGCAGCCATAACAGATATTGCATGGTATACCTTTTAACCCTTTTTCCCCCTTTTTTGTGGGTTTGTCTTTGGTTTGTGTTTCTTCATATGCTTTTCTTATTTGTTGCAAACTTGACATTTTACTTTCGATAGGTCACCAGATGGCAAGTATTTAGCCTTATCATCCCAAGATGGATACTGCACATTGGTTGAATTTCAGAGTGACGAACTAGGATCACCGATCCCTTCTTCAGGTTTGCCCTTGATTTTCAGAATCCTATCACTTTCACTACATTTTGATTTGGTACTTATACTGTATCGGACTTGGTTAGATGGAAAGAACACTAGTAATGTTGGTGAAACGCCTAGTCTACAAAAGCCAGAGGAGATAGTGGTCCAATCAGTGGTAAAAGACACTGATGTCGTTATAGAGAATAATCAACCTAACAAGCAAACAGAGCCAGTAGCAACAAACACTCCTGCCCCTACCAAGCTGGCCAAGAGACGTATCACTCCCATAGCTATCGATCCTTAACTTTCTAAACTATCACTGTAAAGTTGAAGCTGAAAATCGTCTGTTTGCTTCCGATGCAAGGCCCTGAGGTTTGAAGTTTCTTCTTCATTTTGTATATTGAGTCTGCAAGGAAATTATGTATAGTATAGTAAACAGTCTTTTAGGGCTTGGGGTCTGCCACAATTGCAAGTGTACCATGAAATATGACTAATATATGTTTGATTTTGATGTCCAATACTCAAAACCATTAAGAGTTCTATGAATATGATTTGAGTTATATTAGGAATTTATGATTTGGAGACTAGTTGGTTTTTATCTATTGATTTATCTTCCATTTGGCTAATTTTATCATTTGTACAGCAGACAGTTCACAGTATCAATCCCAGAATTGATCTTGAAGTTTTGAAATTGGGACTTTACAAAAATGCATATACTACTACAACATTGCATATGTAAAGATTATCAGCTCTAGAAAATTAATATTAGAAATAGTTTTGTTCCTCTGGATTATCATTCACAACTTGGGGAACTGGAATTATGTGAAATTTCTTGAGTATAAAAAGTCATTTTATTAAATAAAAGAGTTCTGAACTTTATTGTCAATATGAATGAACACAGAAAAATAATGAAGTAATGTTACATTTTTTTGTACATTTGAATTAGGAAACACTTAGCATGCTACTTATAATAGTGCATGCTCGTACTTTATCTCATTCATGAGTTCTTTCTCTCAATGTGGTGAGTGATGGGAGTTGAAATTTGATGCGGCTAGTTCATGTGACTGGGGATGATGTGCAGTCCATGAATGAGAAGTTCCTCCCACTATTTCATCCTTTGTTTTAGTTTCATGAGCGTGAATGTCCTCTTCTAAGGTTACAAGGACAGCTTGCTCACCATGTGGACCGGGCACAGCAGTTTCATGTATGCGCATCCGTTCATCAAAGGTTATGTCGTCAGTCTTCTTGATCACTCTCTTTCGTCTCTTCTTCATGAAGCAGAACAATGCTGCAGCAAGGAATGCCAAAAAGAAAAGCCCTCCAAGAGACACGAAAACAATAATGATGGTAGCATGGTGCCCAGGAGTAGGAGGTGGCGGCAATGGTGGAGTTGGCACATGTGGAGGTGGTGGTTTTATTGCTGGTGTTGGCGGAGGCAATGGGTGTGGAGGTGGTCTTGGAGGAGGCGTTGAAGGTTTTATTGGTGATGGAGGTGGTTTGGGTTTTGGTGATGGAGATGGTTTGGGTTTTGGTGATGGAGGAGGGTTTAAGGGCTTGGATGGAGAAGGAGGCGGTTTAGGTTTCGGTGCTGGAGGAGGATTTGAGGGCTTTGTCGGGGAAGGAGGTGGTTTAGGTTTCGGTGTTGGAGGGGGATTCAATGGCTTCGTTGGTGAAGGAGGAGGTTTAGGTTTCGGTGTTGGAGGGGGATTCGATGGCTTCGTTGGTGAAGGAGGAGGTTTAGGTTTCGGAGTTGGGGGGGGGTTCAAGGGCTTCGTTGGTGAAGGAGGCGGTTTAGGTATCGGTGATGGAGGAGGAGTTGAGGGCTTTGCAGGTGATGGAGGTGGTTTTGGTATTGGTGTTGGAGGAGGGTTCAAGGGTTTTGTAGGTGATGGAGGTGTGATTGGCTTTGGTGGGAAAAAGGGATTAAATGGAGGTGGAAAAGAATGTGGTGGAGGAAAAGGGAAAAATGGAAAATTAACATTTTGAGATTGGTCCATGGAACTTGACTGTACAAGTTTTAGTTAGTGAGATTCAGAATTGAGTAGTTGATCCCTAATGGGTTGTTTTTTGACATATATATATAGTTATTAGTTGGTGAGTGTTTTGAGTTGCTTTGAGTTTGAGGTTGAATGAAGTTGTAAGTTTTGATAGATTTGCCTTCCAATTCAAGGTTTTTAGAGTTGTCATGTTTGCATTTCAAAACACTTAATATGTCTTGCTTTTATTACGAGTATACTACTACTCCTATCTTATTTCTTGCTTATAAAAAAGGTCACTCAACGAAAATCACCCATTTTAACACAAAATTAGTGATTTTTATAATACTACCTCCTATTCAGCCTAAATGTCCCATTTAGTTTTTTGACACTATTCACTCATCACTCTTAATTTGTATTTTACGCTTAATCTATAAGTTAAAACATAGTCATGTGGGATCTTGTTTGATTCGTCTCAATACAAGGATTATTAATATTAAACTTTTATAATTTTTAATTAAAAATAATTTGAGATATTAAGGGTTAAAATGTTGCCTCGACAAGTGTGAAAAAATAAATGGGACATTTAGGCCGAATAGGAGGGAGTAGTAATTTAATTATGTATATTTGTGATCTACTGATCTTGTCTTGTTTTTATAGTTTAATACAATTAACCCATCCTTATTATATTGAAAAAAAACCATCCTTATTAATAATATAAACTTACTTTTTTCTAAAAGGAATAATATAAAGGTATTGTTTTTTTTGAAAGTTACTTTTGCTCATTGTTATCAATTTTTTGTCTAATTATATTTATTTTTATTAAATTATTGTACTGACTATTTTGTCTAATTATATTTATTTTTATTAAATTATTGTAACAAGATGAATAAATAGGGTTTAAGTAGGTGAAATTAGTAGGTAAAAGGTATTGCTAAGATTTTTGAAATGTAAAATTTCCAATTTAGGTATGTATAATCTATTGTAAACAATTCCTAGTCAAATAGGAGTATTTAGGCATGTTCAAAATTATATTTCTTTTCCTAGTTTAAAATTAGTTACTAAAAGTTTCAGGCAACATCTAACAAACGTTCTTAGAGTTATCATTAATTAAATAAATAATATTTTTTACAGTAAATTATAAAACAAAATCATCTTCATATATCCAATACACCACTTGAAAACAACGTTTGGATGAAGAAAGGTAACACAAATTCATACTCGTACTCTCTTCAAAGAAAGAACTAGAAGGTTAATTTTAATTGTTATTGACTATTGTTTCTCGGTTTTTCTTGTGTTCTTGAACTCTTGTTCTTCATCAAAACACATCCTTAAGCCTATCACTTCAACACATTTACTAGACTAGAGATGACAATTCAGTCCGAATCAAAAGCTAGTCCGATTCGAGTTCAAGGAAAAAGTCATCCGACTCCGACTTTACGATCCGAGTCCGTGTTAGAGACTGACCGAAGTTGAGCCTTATTAAAAATCCGACACGCCGACCTGACTCGACCCTAAAGGAAATCCGACTTTGAATTTGACTTTTACATCAATATTTGTTTTCTTCAAAACTATAGATGTGACTAATTCAAGCTTCTCTCATACTAATTGTAATTTTCGATTTTGAAAAACTTCCTGACATTTTTATTTAGATTAATCAATCAGAATAAGACAAATCAGATTAAGTGAAATAAAATACGCCATATCAAAATGTGAGAAAATTTTGTTAAATTGTAGTAGTAGGACTATTTCTTTTGTTAAACTTGAATTCAAATTATATACTCCCTCCAATTCACTTGTGTTGTCCCATTTGGTTGGGCACGGTTTTTAAGAGTGAAATAGTGGGGTATTTTAATTGATTAAATTAATTGTAAAGGTGATAGTTGGGTATTGGGAATTGGAAAAGTGGGGTTTTAATTTGATTAAATTAATTGTAAAGGTGGTAGTGGGGTATTGGAAATTGGAAAAGTGGAGGTATTTAGGTAAAAAAAGATAGACAAAAAAGGAAATAGGACAATTGATATGAATTTGCCAAATAAGGAAATGGGACAACACAAGTGAATCGGAGGGAGTATTTTTTTGTTAAATTATTTTGTTAGTTTTGTATGCTTTAAAATCATTTGTACAAAAACACAATGACACTGTTTGATGATAATTCAACTCCGTTGGAGGTCTGAGAGTCCGAGTCAGGGCAAACTTGGAGTATGCATAATCCGACTCCGATTGGAGATGGACTGAAAAAAAGTTCGACTATTATCTAGAGCAAAGTCGGAGTATGTATAATCCGAGCCGAGTCCGATCCATTGCCATCCCGATACTAGACATACAATTGTATCTCAAACATTCAGAAATATTGAATTTCATTTTCTCATTTCCTTGACCTTCAAAAATGTTGATCAATACTAGCATTTTTTTAGTGCAGAAATGTATTATGAAGAGCAAAAATCAAATAATTTTGGAACTTTCACATTCTTTGCAGATGAACAAATAATTTTCACAATTTTCTACATACAACAGATGATTCAATGTGGACGAAAGAATACATTGACGAATCTCTTAAACTCAACGAATCGCACAAGAGAAGAAAAATAACTTGAATTTCATACCGAAACAATTGTCGTGACTTCTTCAAGGTATACCAGCCCTATCAAAAAGAGGACAAGTAATCTTTATTGAAGGAGCAAAGCTCAAAGAAATTCAACTTGAACTGCCTCATCTCAATAAATCTGTAACACGAGTAAACTGAATGTCATTTATCGAAACGAATATGGAAGAAAACGCGTAAGAATCGCAAATATTGATGAGAAGAAAAAAGAAAAAACGATTAAGATGGTGTGCATAATGTGTGAAGATGGGGTATTATTGAAACGGTAAAGAAGATAGAAAGAAGGAATTCGGGGGACTTAAAGAGTATGAGAAAGGCCTGTAGGAAGATACAATTTGAGATGAAAGAAAATCGAAATGAATGGAGAAGAAGAAATCATGTAGGCCACTGATCTATTGGTTTGATATTAAGGTTTGGCATTATTGTAGGGAAATGGGGCTAAAGAAGCCACATGTAAGATGAAATAAAATGAAGATTAATTGTTAGGAATTACCTTACCTAGTGCAAGAAAAGGTAATGTAGTAAAATTTCATTCCAAAAGTCAGGTACTCCAGGAAGACACCAGTGGCTACAGTCGGTAAAAGATTTATGGTCACTCCAGTTACCAACATGTGCATCACCCCTTGAAGCCGACATGGAAGTGATCCGCAACATGGTGACTGGAATGTTCGTCCTCTTAACAATATCAGTTACAATATCGGAGAATGGGCTCTGTTGAATATTATCATCATCTGATTCTGGAACTTGAATCACCTTGCAATGTGTCCTGGACTGTTTACTGGTGCAAACAAGCAGGGAATTGTATACTTTCATAAGTGAAGTCATTTTGAATAATTTAAAATCAATACAGATATGAAGTAAATGCATTCATGCCCGTGAATCTTTTGAGTTATAACAGCGAGAAAACACATCTGTCATGAATTTGCAACACGAGGGAATGACAAAGATTAAGGAATGGTGGGGATAGACCAGAAAAACCAGTACTTAAGATAATCCAATATAGTAAAAGATGGAGTTAGAAAGATACTAAAATTAACAGTAACAAATAACAATCCGAACTTTTGTGCAATGTCTTAAAATCAGACTTACGAATGATTAACTCAAAATAATTCATACTATTAGGCTAACCTTCTCTTAATAATGCATACTTTGTTTTGCTTTTCAAAGTATTCCCAATTTTTTCTTAGTAAAAAGCATCGTTTGGATTATTAAAATATGTTGGGTTTATTTTGAAACGATGGACAAAAGTTAGGATATTAATATTATTTTCCTTAAAATAAATCTATACATCGATGTGAAGACACAATATTAGTGTAGCGCATTGTGTTAAGGTAATTAAAGATGGTTGGGGATTTGTTGAGTATACCTCCAGTGAGATGGTTCAAAAGTACGGAAGAAAACATGCGTTCTATTTGAATTCACTGAAGCTTCCACCCAAGAAGCCCAGGTGGACATAGCTTTTTTGTAGGCAGAAGTAATTGATTCCCCAAGCTTCAGTGAACCACCTAACTGAAAATAGCAACCCCTGTTAGAGAGAGAATATAGGTCATTTTAGTACTTCGAAAGGAAATAAAATATGAACCACATCAAGCGAAACAGTCGGCATTTTCAAATAAAAGTTAGCAAATACAAATCCATTACAGGAAAAAAAAAACAATATGACTGTAAACTTGCCAACTTGAGTTATTTTTGCTCGCCTACGATGAGGAATGAATAGTTTCTTTGATGTGTTTCCAGTAATTATGTACTTCACAATAATTCATACCACCATTTTTTGATAGCATCTTTGTCGGGTGTGGGGAGGTATTAAATATTAAGTCTTACTCTCGATACATTTGGCTAGTGGTAGTAAATGACGGTAATGAGAATGATTTATAGTGTAAAATTTCATCAAAAGTTCCAAGTCATTCACATGGTAATAAAACTTTGATCACAAAAAAGTGTTTTTGTTCACAAATTTTCATTACCACCTAATACCACATCTCCCAATGGTAATGCATTGGAATGAAATGAATGAAGGAAAATAAGATGAATGAAGTTAGACAAGCATGGACATCAAGGTAGCAAACTAGCAATAGATTTTTCGAGCAAATTACACTAATTTTCATTTCCGTTACCACCGTTTAATACAACCTACCAAACGGGCCGTTATGGTTAACAAGTAATAAGTCTAGATCACAGAATTGGCTAGGAGGAAAACAAACATGATAGAAAGAAATTATCAACCAGATCAAAAGTGTCATGAAAGTATAAAGACATTACATCTACAATTGATATACTCCACACCAACCTAAATCCCACTGTTTTCATGGTGTCCAAGTCATGCATTCCAATAACTTGAGACACCATTAATCGAGGAGTACAGAGCTGACAATTCTGATACATCAGAGTCACAGCTCGGGCACAACCGCTGTAGTACGTATGCTCTTTTACAACAGTTAGCTATGAAGAAAAATGTAGCTCAACTCGATCCGCAACCATGCTACAGATAAGTAAAAGAGAATTTCTTGCACAACCTAATATCCACATTTTTCCTTTCTGCTATCATATTTGTTTTCCTCCTAGCCAGTTGTGTAATGATTAGGACCTTAAATAAACCTAAACTTGATTTTTCTAACATTTCCCAATTAATATCAACTGGGATGTCATTTCTTCATTGCTTTCTTTTTTCTGCTGTACCTAAACTCATACTTCCAATATTACCAGTCCTTTTGGGATTTTTTTTGTGGTAGTACTTGAGATTTATATACAAAAACTAATTAAATCAGATCAAACCAAAAAAAACCCAGAAAGAGAAAAAAAAGGAGATTAGAGGTAATTACAGTGATTGGGTTTGATTCAAACAGGGGAAAGTCAGATTAATCTCATTGATGAAGAACAAATCAACAAAAAAGAATTCAAAAAAGGGAAATTAAAACAGTTTTAAGGAGTGAAATGTGATTTTTTTTCGTTTCTTACCCAGATTTTAGAACGAAAGAAAAGAATAGGGAAAAGATTATTAGATTAAGCATTATTTATCAGACAAAAAAGGGTTAGAAATGGTAAGAAGAAAGGAACAATCAAATGGGTTTATGTTATTCTTATCGATTAGGACCTTACATACAATGAATTAAGAAATTGTGGAATGATTGCTTTCCCAAAGCCAGTTGTCTTGTCACTATATAAAATGTAAATGATCCATGTATTCTGATTCAAATTGATACACTTAAGTACTTCTATGTGAAAGAAATTACTCTTTCCAGCAAACTTACTACCTGTCAATTTCTATGAGCCTAGATTTATGGGATAGCAATAGCATATATCAAAACTCCGGGATTATTGATTTCAAAGAAAAAATGTCCCTTTAACATTAAAAAGGGTCAAGTGCATTCCAAAATCGATGATCAATGACTATCTAGTTGAGTATATAAAACTCATTTATAACATAATTCGTAAAAAGAACAAATAATATTGCAGGAAAAATGAAACAAAGTTCACATTCTTGTATAAGCACGAGAAGACTTACGCTTCATATAATTTTGATGGTATCCACCAATGTCCTGAATTAAATATTAAAGCATCAGAATCAACCCATTCCTTACTAATATCATCTAATACGTCTAGCTTGAGTGTTGACTTGACTCTCTTTGGCGAATGCTTCGGTACCATACCTGGTTGTACCAGGAACACTGAGCGGTAGAACTCTACAGATAAATTCAAGGAACGAAAGCGAACAGCCAAGTGTCTTGTGGTTTTCGTTATGTTCCGTCCCTTAACTTCATAAACACTTCTCTTGTCTTCCACTCCGGTCATAAGCAGGCACACAAGAGACTCCCATTGTGTCCTACTCATAGAATCCCCTACAAAAACAATCCTTTTACCTTGAAGCCTTTCCAATGTCTTTGAAGCATTGAATATCGGAATATCGCAATTTTTAGGCTTCCATCTCCATTTAAGGTAATTTTTATCCTTCCTCCCATTACCCAAGCAATTGAAACCTTGTTCAGTAAAAGGACACTCAGAAGAGTTGTATAGAGGATACCTATCATCCAATACCCAACTCCCATCAAAGAAATCACACACTCTCGAGGAAGCGGCATCTTGATAAAATGCTTGCTCGAGATTAGGGAAAATATAGAGGTACCCACAAGTTATTCCTAAGCAAAAGATAATCAAGGGTCCAATGTAGATAAGAATAAGCAGATTCCTGGATGCCAGATTATCTCGACGAAGTCCATTCGAGATGTTTCTATGGAGAATAACCCTTGGACTACCAATGGGAGCAGCATTCTTCCCATTAGAAGTACTCTTACTAGAAGATGTGTTCCTACTCAAAATTTTCATGATCTAAAAAAGGCACAAAAATACTCAACAGAAGAGCACATTATCAAAACCAAAGAGTTGAAAAAGCCCTTCATTCCAATCTCAAATCACTATCTAATTCCACCAAGATCCCTAATACCATTTCAGCACCATTCAAATCACAAATTACTACTTTAAAACATCAAATTCCACATACCACCCATTTAGCCAAAACTCAAATCGCATCAGTAATTAAACTTCTATTGCATGAAAATCTTCAAGGTTCAAATTTCAAACCACCAAAATAGATGTAAAGAACAACTGCGAACAGAAAGCAATCAAAACAGTACATTAATATGAATTTCAAGAAGCTCAAAAAAAATCAAAAAGCAAGAATGAAAAAGTTAGATTATACCCAACAAAGAACTCATATAAATAATCAAAAGGGCACCTTTAAAGTAATACAGAATCATAATAATAGAATGATAGTTTATAAAAGCATTGTTATTTACAGAAATGCTTACTTGTTATAAGCTTGGGAAGTGATTTTGAGCATCAAATGATTCAGAAATGAAGAAAGATTTGAAGTTTGAGGGTAAATGATTTGGATTGGAAATAAGTAAGATTTCATAGAGATCGGTGGAAGCAGGGTCTAGAGACAGAGACTGGCAAGCAGAGTCCAGAGTATATATTTTACTTAAACTAATGGAGTTGTTAGATGTTGCCAACCCAGAAAAAGATACTATACCATTAAAATTTATGGGTTATAATAAGGATATTATTTTTAAAAGATTGTTTCAATGATTAAAATTTTTTCTATTTTCATGGGGTTATTCAAATAAATTTTCCCTCACAAAAAAAATTTCCCATAAAATGTTTTTAATTTATGTTTCTTATAAGAGTATTGAATAGGGCAAGCCTCTACGTACCATTTTTTTCCCAAAAAATTGAACTAAATAACACTAATATGTTTTACAAAAACTTGGCCGAGACGGTCTCATTATGAGATGGGAGATGGACCGGCCCAATGATAGGCGCGTGTGTTGCACGCGGGCGGGATTTCCCTCCAAGTTTCCTTATTTTTTCTTTTTACTGGCAACTTCTAAACTTCCTCCCCATCAGTGAAACTGCCATTTTCAGTGTAATTTCAAATCATTCCAATCAAAAGTTTCCATTGTCTTCTTCCTTTCTTCATTTTCGTTCTTGCATCCGTTTGCAATCCCAGCACTTCTTTCCTCCATTTTTTCTATTGGTAACGACTTCTTCTTTGTTATTTTGTTTTTTTTATAATGCATGTTTATTTTGTTGTGATGATCGGTTTATTTCTTAGTCGTTTTTGATGTTGTTCTTCATCATTTCTTAGTCTGCTTCATTATTTCTCCTTTTTCATTTTTTTAGTTTTTGATTTCCATACATTTGTTGATTTTGTTGTCTTTCCCTCTGTTTCCATGTTGAGTTTGACAAAAAAAACGTGTGTTTTAATGATGAACGATCTATATGTGTAATTCATAATCTTAATATTTTCAGATTTGATGCTGGATAAAGATCAAATGATGGTGATGTATGATGAAGACGACGAAGATATATGATAGTTGTATCAACCGACTATCTTAAGATGAAAATTGACTATCTTAAGATGAAAATTGAGTACTTTAAGATGAAAATTGAGTACTTTAAGATAAAAATTGAGTACTTTAATATGACAGATGTATACTTTAAGAAGAGAATTGGTTATTTTAAAATATCAACTAACTATCTTAAGATGAAAATTGAGTACTTTAATATATGAACCGATTATTTTAAGAGGACAATTAACATAACAATTTAAAAAGTTAACATTACAGGCTTACAGCATTACATTAAGTTAAACAATATGGATAATATAACATATTAATTGAGTATTTTAAGAGGAGAACTGATATTGACTATCTTAAGATGAAAACTGACTATCTTAAGATGAAAATTGAGTACTTTAAGATGAAAATTGAGTACTTTAATATGGCAGATGTATACTTTAAGAAGAGAATTAATTATTTTAAAATATCAACGGACTATCTTAAGATGAAAATCGAGTACTTTAATATATGAACTGATTATTTTAAGAGGACAATTGAGTATTTTAACATAACAATTTAAAAAGTTAACATTAATGTTGTAATGTTGAGTATTTTCATCTTAAGATAGTCAGTTTTCATCTTAAGATAGTCAATTTTCATCTTAAGATAGTCAGTTGATACAACTGTCATATATCTTCGTCGTTTTCATCATACATCACCATCATTTGATCTTCATCAAGCATCAATTCTGAAAATTAAATATTGAGATTATGAATTACACATATAGATCGTTCATCATTAAAACACACGTTTTTTTTGTCAAATTCACCTTCAATCTCTTCATGATGTGTTTTCGAAGCTTGTAACCTCATTTCCATGTTAAATTCGTTCATTGAAATCCTCCATTGCAGACATTTTTGAGTAGTTTCTAGAACCGAATGAATGTATTGTAGAGATTGTGAGGAAGATTGAGAGAAATTTGCGGTTTATTCTTTCTATTTTCACACTTGGTTGGCGGTTTTGTATATGGAAGTTCCTAATTTGGTCTAAGTTTAAATGGGGAAGTTTATATATTTTCTGATTTTAATTATTGCTGATGTTGGGCTGGGCCTCGTCTCAGAATGAAACGATCTCGGCCAAGACCGGTGTTAATTACACATATAGATCGTTCATCATTAAAACACACGTTTTTTTGTCAAATTCACCTTCAATCTCTTCATGATGTGTTTTCGAAGCTTGTAACCTCATTTCCATGTTAAATTCGTTCATGAAATCCTCCATTGCAGACATTTTTGAGTAGTTTGTAGAACCGAATGAATGTATTGCAGAGATTGTGAGGAAGATTGAGAGAAATTTGCGGTTTATTCTTTCCATTTTCACACCTGGTTGGCGGTTTTGTATATGGAAGTTCCTAATTTGGTCTAAGTTTAAATGGGGAAGTTTATATATTTTCTGATTTTAATTGTTGCTGATGTTGGGCTGGGCCTCGTCTCAGAATGAGACGATCTCGGCCAAGACCGGCTGAATATGTTTTGAGTTTTGTTAGAAATGATGTAAGAAGAGGTTATAATTTAAAAATTTTCAAGTTCAATCAATTATAAATGCTATTTGGGCTGAGTTAGAATGAAATAGTAGTTGTTATGGGTCAAAGAACCCCTAGATTAATGGGTCAAGTCAATGAGCCTAAAGTCGGGAAAAACTGATAAAGGCCTTTTTAGACCCATCTTCAGAGGTGAAATTACCAAAATACCTCTAAATGACCTAAATCGGAGAAGGTATTGCATTATAAATACCCTTATTTATTATCAAAATCAAGGTAAACTTTCCAACCCTAATCATTTCAACTACTCTAACATTCAATAATCATTTCTTATTTTGATAACTGACTTGAGCGTCATAGAAGATTTTATGGAAATTAGCCTCCGTACAATAACTTCGTTTTTTTTGCAGGACATTAACATAATGCATTTACGCAAATTTGAATTACAAAGAACAAAATCCTCTTGATCAAGACCTTCCCCTTTTAAATCAGTTTGATACAAGTTTCTTAGCAGAAAGATTTGGTGCCGTCTATAGGGAAGATTACACCTTACATTTAGAAACAGAACTAAACGCCATATGAACTCCAAAAGAAACACCTGAGCCAACACTAGGAACTCTGAACAACATTTGGCTAATTCTGTCCATCACCAGGATCCCACCCCGAATCCAAACCTGCTTATCAACTTGTCACCAGGCAGGACTTGTACACCTTTGCTGCTTCCATCATGGCCAACAGGCTATCTCCATCTTGAATCCTAATTGGATTCTCAAACAGTCGTTGAAGTAAGACCTTAGCCGGGCCCTTGAAAATTCAAAGCTTGATGCCAGACACATAATTAAACAAAGAAAGCAAAAAGGATTGGAAGATGCTTGAACTATGCTCAACTCCAAGAGAAAAGGGAGAGAATCTAAGTTGAAAGAAGAAGAGTCGTACCACAACCCCCTTAAATAGGAAGAGCCTAGAGGAGGCCTGGAGGAGGCCCTTTTCGGCACCAATAATATTTAAAACACACTTGTCAGCCCGAATATTATCTGTTACTAACCGGAATAAGATGAAAGTGTCCGCGATCAAAACATTTTACAGATCTAATGATCCCGCCGAACATATCGCATCATACAGGGCCTATATGGCCGTGAGCACTACTTGTGAGGCAATGTTGTGTAAGTTTTTTCCCACAACGTTTTTAGGACTAGCCCTAAATTGATATATTTCCCTTACACTCGGCAACGTTGACAATGTCACTACCCTAAAGTCTTTGTCTTTGGATTAATTCGTGGCATTAAAGGGAAAGAAAGTCCAACCTCCACTTGATGTCCGTAATACAAAAAGAAGGAGAATTGTTCACGTCTTACATACAAAGGTTCCATGAAGAAGTTCTATTGATCTCGGGGGCTATTGATGCAACCACGGTCTCTACGTTAATAAATGGCGTGAGAACATTGAAATTGAAATGGAAATTTCTTGAGCATGACATCTCCACTTATGTAGATGACATGGATATTATGCAACGGTTCATAAAAGCTTCCGATATATGCACCTCTCTCGATTCGATAAAGAAAAAGAATATATTAGTCTCCCAATCACAGAAAAAAAAACGCTTAACCGGCGTAACTCAAACTCTTACAGTAGGGAGAAGTCCAATGTAGACTTAGTTGGTCTATGAATCGAATGAATTAAGAGATGGAGGAAATGACGTGTGATTTAAGAACAACCGCAAGGATATATTCTACTTCATAATGAAAGACACTTTCTAGAGTATCTACATCACAAATAGAAGGAACATGGATTTATGGTGTGAATAACACAAACAAGACGAACACATGTTGTCGCAATGTCGTGAGCCAAAGAAAGTGTCGGACAAATTGGCTAATAAGGGTGAATAAGATCATTTTTTAAGAAGAGATGAAAACAGACCACATGGTCGCTCTGATGATAATCACGGAAGAAATGAAAGACACTTCGATAGGAACAATGAACAATTTGAAGCCACAGAGGGAACCATTCACATGAAATGAGAAGGATATCTGGAACATCATTCTAGCAACCGATAGTTTGAAATATCATTCACATGCTGAGTTGCATGAGCAATGCAAAGAAACGGATAATAGACAATCCAAAAATGATATTCAGTAGTAAAGTTGGTACCCTCACTCAAACCCCATTGTCCTTACTCTTATGTTCAACCTTATGAGTAGGGGTATCCGGCATTTCGGGTACCCGGATAAGTTGGGTCGAGATACCTGGTACCCTTTTTTTTTTTTTTTTTTTGGGCATATTTAAATGTTAATTATGTAACAATTTTTTAGTAAATTTTGGGCAAAATTAGAGCATAATTCTATTTGGTTGTGTGAATGAATAGAAAATCAATTGTAATACTATTCACAGAAACTTAGAAAAGGAAGAAGAGTTGTAGAAGTATTTAACTTTCCGGAAAAGAAGCACTTCTTTACGATTACATACATTTAGAAGAAGACAAAGACTACACTTAAAAGTAATACATAAGAGTTAAAAACTTTCTGCTTCAGCTTAGATATGTACATGAACTCTCTTAAAGCACAAAACTAAAAGTGAAAGTTTGAAAGAAACAATTTTTTGAAAACCCTAAAAAACTGTCTTTTTTAAGCGGGTCATCGGGTACCCGATAAAATTTAATATCGGCCCATGATCCGACCTAGTTAAGGCGGGCCGGGTACTCAACCCGGAGGTTGCAAATTTTTTTAAAATTTGATCCTCTATTTATGTTGCAGGTCAACGAGTTATCGAATCCGGTCAAGCGGGTCGGGTTATTTTGAACAACCCTACTTATGAATGTAAGGAGGGTCCTTGTGGACACAGGAAGTACCGCTAATTTCATAACAATAACTTGTTTAAAGTAACTAGAATATGGACCGAAACACTTAGAAAATTTAAAGCTCAGGACACGCTTGGTTGGATTTGGAGGGAGCCGAGTTAGCTCATCAGGGACCATTATTCTGCCAATCTAATTTAGAGAGAAAGGAAATGACCATGTTAGCTTTACCGTGGTCGACATCAAGTTCCTAAACAACATCATCATGGATCTTCCACTCATAAACAAAAGCAAGGTTGTGATCTCAACAAACTAGCTGGTGATTTAGTACGAGAAAGATGATGGTAAAATCAAACTCTTGTATATGGAACAAAAAATAGCTCGTGAATGTCAAATCAATTCTTTGAAGATGGGATCTGAATATGAATCTGAAAAGCCGATAACAAGAAAAGAAAAATAGAGCAAGCCAAATTAATCGTCCACATAAGAGATGAAGGACTTCGAATATCAATACAGCCCTAGTCCATGGAGTAGGGTTTTGAAGAAGTTATGGTATGGTAAGATGAAAAGAAGATAGACATAAAACAAAGTCTTGCCAAGGAAGTTAGGGAAGAATTATTAAGAGTTAGGGCTGAACAAAGTTTGGTCTAAACCGTAAACCAAACCAGACCAAACCGTAATTTAAGTATTTGGTCTGGTCTACGATCTAAATGGTTTGGTCCGATTTATTTTTTTTAACAAATTACGATTTCCAGTCCGGTCTAGGTTTCAAAATTTTCGGACCAGACCGGACAGGAAAATCGTAATATATTTTGGTATGGTGAAAATCATAAACAGTAGACCATTAATAAGATGTTAAGCCCAACTCTAATTTCTCATTCATTCTTCTAGAATCCATATCCAATTTCTCACTCATTCTTCAAGACTAAATCAAGTTTTGATTTTTCTCATAATACAGTCTTACTTCATTCTTCCTGGTACCTCACTTCATTCTTCAAGGGGGCCTCTCACTTCTCACTTTCAAGAGCTAATGTACTTGAATTATATATGTTAGTATGAAACATTATGTTTTTATGTGGTGATGAGTCGAGACTTTTGGAGACTCAATTAAAAACTCGGAATATATGTTACTCATAGTTTAAAAAAGGCATTAAAAAGAAAAAACCGTAGACCAGACCAGATCGGACCGTTGTAAAACGGTCTGGTCCGGTCTGGTCTGATGTTTTGATTGGTCTGGTCTGGTCTGAAAAATTTTCAAACCGAAATTTCTGGTTTGGTCTGATTTTTATGTCAAACTAGACAAGACCGGACCGTGTGCAGCCCTATTAACCGTAATAAGGAGATATTGTATTTTGCATAAACTATGGAAGAAATGATGGGGATCCCACCTGTGGTAGCCTTTCATTACTTAGAAAGTCATGATTCAAGTTGGTCATATAAAAGTTGAGGCATTAAGGCGCAGAGAGAGTGCAAGCGACTAAAGATGAAGTGGAAAAGTTGCTGAAGGCCAATTTTATACGAGAATGCTAGTACTCAAAGAGGCTAGTAAATGTGGTCTTAATAAAGAAGCCTCCGAGCAAATAGAGAATATGCGTAGATTTTACCAATATGAATAAGGCCTACCTCAAAGACAACTACCCTCTGCCAAAGATTGACAAACTATCCTACTCCATGGTAGGTCACGCACTATTAAGCTTCATGGATGCCAATGCAGGATACTAAATACCCCAATCTGCAGAAAATTGGCCCCACATAGCCTTTATCACGCTGATAAGAACATATTGCTATATGGTCTTGCCATTCGGCCTCAAGAATGCAGGGGCCACTTATCGAAGGATTGTTAACAAAAAAGTCATAGATAATGCCATAGACTTGGAGGAAACTTTCTAAACATTGAGGGCTAATGGGATGCTTCTTAACCCCGAGAAATGTACTCCTAGTAAACATTTATTAACCTCAGTGGGACATCATCGGTAGGTGAGCCAGAGGTGTCCATTGGTTAAGAAGTTGTTAAAAGTACGACCAAGTACAAGTATTTGGGTTCGATCATCCAAAGGGATGGAGAGATTGACGGAGATGTAACTCACCGTATCCAAGCGGGTTGGCTCAAGTGGAGGGCAGTGACCACGGTGCTTTGTGATAGAAAGTTCCCAAGTAAATTAAAAGGCAAATTTTATAGGATGGCAATCAGACCTGCTATGTTGTATGGGGCAGAAAGTTGGCCTGTGAAGAAGATTTTTGAGCATAAGATGGATGTCACAGAAATGCGCATATTGAGGTGGATGTGCGGGCACACATTAATGGATCGAATTAGAAACCAAGAGTTTAGAGACAAACTAGGGGTTGCCTCTATCTCTGGAAAATTGCGCGAAAGTAGATTGAGGTGGTTTGGACATGTGCAACAAAAGACATTCGACGCCCCTATTCGGAGGGTTGAAAGCATTATAGTAGAGGGTAATAGGAGTCGGGGAAGGCCTAAAAAGAACATGGGATGAGCAAATTAAAATTGACATGCACGAGTTGAATCTCTCTAAGGACCTGACTAGGAATAAGGGTAGTTGGAGGCGTCATATCCATGTTTTAGATTACTGATTCCTTGAGAGTTCATTCTGGGGTTCTTTTCCTTATCTTTCCTTGAGTCGGGGTACTCCTTTTGGTTGTGCTCTCCTTTATGGGTATAAGTTGCCGCCGTCCTTCCCTCCTCAGACCCTGTCTATAGTTCTCTATGGACGAGAAACACTGGCAGGATGATGATGATGATGGAAACATCTATTAACATATGTTAACTTTGTTATTAGTTGTATGCTTTAGGATTTCAACTAAATACATTTTTATTAATTTTAATAAGAATTTGTCAAAATTATACTCCCTCCTATTCAAATTAATTGTCCACTATGGGTTTGGACCGGATTTTAAGAAAAAATGGTAGTGGGATGGAAGTGGGGTATTTTAAGTGATTATAATTTTTGAAAAGGTGGTAGTGGAGTATTTTAAGTGATTATAATAATTGAAAAGATGGTAGGTGGGGTATTATTTAATAATATAAGTTGGGATAGTTGGGGGTATTTAGGTAAAAAGTTATGCCAAAAATAGAAAGTGGACAAGTAAAAAGACTTTACCAAATAAGGAAAGTGGACAATTAATTTGAATAGGAGGGAGTATTTTATTACATTTTATTTTGCTATTGTCATTTATTTTAAAGATTGTTGTTCGTAATTTAATTACTCTTCATCTTGAACGTGTGCTTTGGACTTTGAACTAACCCTTAGTTGCTCCCTACCCATGCGCATCTAAAAGTACCATCTTTTACAAACCAACTTATGCTAAACACACGCAATTAGATTTTACATTTGACTTAAATTAAAACTCAAGACTTGAATTTCCAAAAATTTAAACACATGACTTTGAAGTCTAAAAATCAAAACAAAAACATAAATAAAATAAAACAAAGATTAATTAATCAGATAATTATGAATGTATTTTAAAGGGTGGATTATAAACTTGTTTAGCGCTGCATAAGTATAGTATTCCATATTTCCATTCGTTATATTGTTAGTATGTTTGGCAACTTCCTATTTTTAATGATAACTTAAACAATTAATTTGATAGGCTCTTTACCTTGACGATGAAACATGAGATTTTTGAACCTAAAAAAAATATAAGGAAACATTGTTGAGAATAATATATATATTTGACGTTTTTGTGTGAATAACCCCTATTAATTTTGATTATTTATGAAAAATTCGAACTTTTCACCATAGTTGCTCACAACACCCCCATCGAAATTGTGACCTGTTACAGGAGGTCGAAAAGCTGTGTTTAATCAGAGGCTGTTCTTACCCGGTTCAGCCAGTTCCGTCGAACAAGGACACAAATTTAGAAGGCTTCATATTAAAAATATTGATCAGTATTTCAATAATACTAAGTAGCACAGCTGGTTAAAGTTTTGGACTACAAATTAATGACACAGGGTTCGAAACCCAATCAGTACAAAAAAATGAAAAAGTGGGCGGCTACTACCACTTTACTTATTTCTTTTTTTCTGATTTTACAAACCCCAATACCCCCCCCCCCCCCCCAATTCCCCAAGTTATTTTTCTGAAAAGTCATCTTAAATCTTCATTCACCTTCTCCAATATTTGAAGATCTATAATTATTATCAACCCATTCATCTTCTTCCTAACAGCTATTTTTGAAGTTCATCCATTGTTTCATTAATGACTCTCAAAGTAGTGATCTTTTATCTATTTATTTTTCATTCACCAAAAGGAATTTCAATCAAATTTAGAAAAAAAATTGTGAAACCATACTCTTACCAAAATTCTTGCTTATCAAAAAAAAGGGAAGATCAAATTGCATTTTGAATGCTCAATTGCTCAAGTTCTCTAATTTCAGGTATCAAGTTTGTTCCTTTTCTTTGTTACAATTTTTTTTTAATTTTTTAGATAGATAGTTAATTTAGTATAATTTATTTTCATAAAATTAAAAATCAAAGAACTTAGATTTTAGTTAAGAAAAAGAGGAATAAAAATTCGATGGAACAAAAAAAAAAGCTCCATTCATGTCCCTAATTTACCTTAGATTTTAGTCAAGTTCTCTAATGCTCAATTGCTTATCATAAAATTAAAAATCAAAGAACTTAGATTTTAGTCAAGTTCTCTAATGCTCAATTGCTTATAAAAAAAAATCGTTATTAAAGGGGCCCCATTTTATGCTTTAATTGTATAATTAAACAGGGCCTCCGTAAACTTTGCTCCGCCCCTGTGTTTAATGTCCTCTCCAAAATAACCTTCAACATTCATTTACATGCCGATTTGAATTACTTTTCAATTCATTTCACCCCCAAAATTCTAGGGTTCATGCTAAAAACCCCCAATATGCATTCCTCAATTCTAGGGTTCATCATTTCACCCCCAAATTCAAAGAAGGAAGATAGTATCTGGTTGATTTTTTTGTTGTTCTTCATAAAAATGGTAAATTGCTATTCTCATAGAGGTTTTCATATTATTATTTGTGAATTTCTTCTTAAATTTTTTAAGGGTCACCCTTTGTCTTCAATTTTCGAATTTAAGCTATTTAATTACATCCCAATTGTTGTTGATATGCGAATTTCGTAAATGTGCTTTTTGCCTTAAATGAGCGAAATTCTGCTATTCTTAAATGTGCGGATTTCTGTTTAATAATGGAGAATACAAAACAAAGTAAAGGGACGACGAACTGAATTTTCTCTCTTCTAAAGTTGGGTTTAATAATGGAGAAAAAAATAATGAGAATTCATTTTGCAAAAAAAAAAGAGAAAAAAAAGAAGAAATTAAAGGTATGAACTGAATTTTCTTTCTGCTAAAGTTGGGTTTAACAATGGAGATATGAAGTAAGAAAGAGAAAGAAGATGACAACAATAAGAAGGAAGAGAACATGTAAACGGCTCTATTAGCTGTTGTAGCCGGTCATATTTTTGATGGGGAAGATGTGAGCAAATAACGTGAAAAGTTCGAATTATTTATGAATAATTAAAAGTAAAGGTTATTTACAGGAAAACGTAAAATGTAGGATTATTCTCAACAATTTTTCTAAAATATTAATAAGAAGTTGCAAAAAAAAACATTAAAATAACTCAATAAATGTGAAGGTTTTTGCAATTTAGTTACTTATAAGATATTTCATACTAACTTTTATAATGATATGTAAATAAGAATTGACGGGTTTTGGATTATCTTTGTGTTTCTTCAATTGCTTGTTCATCACCCACTACAATAAATTTAAGTTGTTAAGACATTGGATTTTTGGTATTAAAAAATGCCACTGATTTATATTTTTTGGGTAATAATTGTTGGTTTTTATTTTAAGTTCCACTATAAAGTTATTTAGTGACTCTTTATTTGGCCTTTAGTGGCATATATAACTCTTATTATAGTCTATTTTGGCATTTATGAGAAATGTCATTAAAGTCTTATGTTGCAAAAAGCTTTAGTATAAAGTTTATTAGATGTCATTCTCATCTCAAATGGTGGGAACCAAAAAGATTAATGAAGTTTATTAGATGTCATCCTCAAATAATGAAAACAAAATCTAACAAACACTTTCTCTACTCAAATGTTTTGCAAAAAAGAAAAAATCTCTTAATTTTTCCTCATTATTTTAAGTAAAACTAACAACATTAACAAACACATTCAAAGATAAAAACAAAAATATTCGTAAAACTGACACTCTAAAAAATTTTAAAGATCATTTTAACATGAAAAATGTTTTTTTATTTTTTGAAAATTTGGAAATATATTAATAAAAATAGGAAAAAACACCACATTGTGACTTGGGACCCCAAATCCGCCGGCATAAAAAAACCCCTGTAGGGAAAAAAGCCATTGGAAGAGGGAGACCAAGACACAGGCCACCAAAAACAGCATAGGGGTGGACTATGCCAAATAACGTCCAAAATAAAAACCATTACAAAGAGGTCCTAGTATCTAACACCAAGCACGTATCAGTACACACCAAGAAGAGGGCAACAAAACCACCATGGGCACCACAAAACAGACATTGGCACTGAGAACCTCCATTTCCACCCTCAAAACACCAGAAGACTCCCGCTGTCAAACAATCCACCACCCACCAAAGACACAGCAGCAGAGCGAGCATAGACACCTGCCGACGAAAACTCCACCGCCCCCACCTTGAATAATGTCTCCCTCCAGCTTTGGAAACAAATACCAGGGTCGACCAATATTCAAGTCTTCGAGAGCACCACTACTGCATAAAAAACCCAGACTTCGAAAAAAGAACCTCCAAAAGAAAGCAACTCCAATAAATTAATTACCCTCGAAAACAGCACCTCAAGAAGACACAAATCAGACAAGCCCGCTGTCATGCTCACGATACCCCAGAAACGGAAGAGAATCAGAGGAGTTGAACCGTCAAGATGAGAAAGTCACGCCAAAAATAGCAGCCACCTACGGAGCCTGTTTCTATGAGTACTGTCCAATCACCACCCAAGCCTACGGACCTCCGCCATCTCTAGCACCAACAAGAAGCGATACCCAAACATCACTAGCACCAACATGAAAAATGTATTAGGGTATTTTTTTTGTATGATTTTTAAGGTACGGTTAAAGTACTTTTATATTTGGGTTTTCTTATGATTTTTAATGTTATTGTCGAATACAGTGGATATTTTTTGTTTTTGTGCATATTTTAGGGTTTTTCTATGATTTTTTTTATGTTACTATTTTGTTGTTGTTGATTTGTTTGTTTTGTATGTTATGTCTTAATTTTTTGTTTGTAATGTTTTTTTTAATAATTTCTGATTTTTTTGTTTGATAAGTTTATAATGTGTTTTTTTATTTCTGAATTTTCAAGTGGTTTGGGCGCTCATGGTGGAAGTCCAGGTGCCTCTCATGGATCTCAAAACACGCGTGTTTCAGGTGGTTCAGGCGGATATCGTATTAGGCGTGGTGGTGGAAATGGTGCATGTTTGTACTAATTTTTGGAAAATTAATACCATAATCAACCCAAAATCAACCCAAAAGAATCCATAATCAACCCAAAATAAACCCAAAAAACCCATAATTAACACTACAGTTTATGGGTTTGTACAACATTTAGTACAAACTCATTCTTATTGCTCTAATTCCCTACAATCTCAAACCTCCATTTAAAGCCTTCAACAATTATTCAATGATTCTCTTTTTCTTAATATGTGTGAAATTCCCAAATAAACCCACAATTAAAATAATACCCATTAACCTCAAAGATTCTCTTTTTCTTAATATGTGTAAAATTCCCAAATAGGAAAATCAATTAGGAACGGAGGGAGTATCTTTGAAATTTAATTTAAAAATCATCATTAATTTATATTTATTTAAAAAAACATTCACTCATTTAAAAATAAATTATATTTTTTTAATTATACTTTTAAAAAAAGTTCACTAAAATGCTAATTATATTATAGATACAATTTACAATGACCCACTACTTTATCATTATTAGAATGATAACTATAAAAAAAAGTTTGAATTTCAACTTTCATGAATTTAATAAAATTTGTATTAAAAAATAATTAAAATTAATGTAATATTAAGTCGGACCTATTCAATTTATTTGTTTTTATTTTACATCAAAATGAAAAAAAATTGTGCTTCATACGAGGAATATCTAGTGTTTACTATGGAAGAACTCAAATGTAAGTAAGGTTATTAGGATCGGGACTATACCTAGGGTTGTTGAGAAGGTAGGATCGAAATTGGTAGAATCGGATCGTAGGATCGTATGATCCTACATATACGCATTAATGAGCTTTGAATTAATGATTATCAATTATACTTGTTCTCTTTTAAAGTTGTAAGATGTAAGTAAAAACTTATTTTACTTTATCTATTAGATTTTGAAAGAAAAAAACGTTTAACAAACATTTTTAAACTACGAATAAAAAAACTTGAATTTTGTAAGGTAGTGACTCAATTATTTTAAATATATATTTATACATAAGTAAAATTTGCATTATATGAAAATATTTTACGATTGAAACTACCCATGTAGGATCAGATCGTTGGATCGTAAGATCGTAGAATCGGATCGTTGGATCGTAGGATCGTGTTATATTCCTACCACCTATATTCTTGAGTTAGGTAGGATCGCACGATTCTACCACATTAAGATCCTACCTACGATTCGGATTGATCGCCTATTTTTTGATCGTAAGATGGTATAATCGTAAATCAAAATCGGGATTCTGATAACTATGAATGTAAGTTTGTAAGATTTAACTAGTGATGGCAATGAATAATTTACGCAACTCGAATCTGTTGACCCAAATCTATTTTGATGGAATTGGTTTTTAATTATTTAGATCCTTCTGATTCGGGTCGGCTTCGCATCTGGATCCCCAAAAAATACCTAGATTTAGACCCGTAGATCCAAGACCCATTTTTTAAAAAAAAATTTAATGGGTTTTACGATCTCTAAAAAATACCTGGATCTAGATCCGTAGATCTAAGCTTATATGAAAACCATGAGAATCATTATGTCTAATAAAAAAGTATTTTTTACAGAAAAAGTGTTACTTTTTCATTAAAAAACTTGGTAATTTTTTGCAAAAATGTATTACTTTCAGAAAAAAAAAATTTCAAAAAAAAATTATACAAAGTAAAACCTCTTCTGAAAACTAATAACTTTTCAAGTAACACCTTTTTGTGAGTTTTGTTCAAATACATTTTTTACCAAAAAGTATCAACTTTTTTTTTAAAAAAAGGCCAACGCTTTTTTTGCTTATAAGTAACACCTTTTTAGTAAAAAAGTAACACTTTTAATCATGCAGATTGGTTCTCACGGTTCTTACAGAAAGATGGCTCTCATGGTTCTTAAAAGTAACACTTTTCAGGTCAGCAATCGACCGCTGTTACTAAGAGCGACCGATTGTTGAGTTGACTTTTGGTGACTCAGATTAAGTAATGGATCACTGTTACTAAGAGCGAACATAATCTAAACCTTAGAATCGAGAAAAAAATGCTTATCTTGGGAAATAGATCCAAAAGTTGGCTATAATATGATTTTTTTTTGTATAATTTTGCTTATATGTTTCAAATGTTCATCAATTATGTATGAAAGTTAACACTTATTACTCGTGGGTTTGTGTGCTCGAACCCACAAGTGCTCGAACCCACAAGTGCTCATGGGTGTATCCACAAGAGTGGGCCCATGGGAGATCATGTGATGAATTGTCACGACCTGATATGGTATCAGAGCCCAAAGTGGTTCTTGGATATGATGTGGCTCACGTGTGAGGGGGAGTGTTGGAAACACTTCACATGTGAGAAAGATCCTACATCATTTAAATAGTGGATTGTGGATGTGTGTATTATGCTTGGTGGGCAATCCTCCTAATACCATATGGATTTGGGAAAGAATGTATACATCATAATATTCGTGGGTTTGTAGGCCCAAGCCAACGGGTGCCCCATGGGCGTGTATCCACACGAGTGGGCCCACGGGGTGATCATGTGACGAATTGTCACAACCTAACAAGATTAAGATAAAAGGATTTGAATATCACAGATGCAACACTATTTACTTATCAGATTGATGGATTGCCATGTACTTCACAGAATCACAACAACAATAGAGGCTAATTAACCAACAATAATGGTAATAGATGAGAATCAGCCAACTAAAGTGAGGATACTAACATCATTTATGGTTTAAGGATTATAGTTTGGAGTTTAAACCAACTATTATTCAATGGTCATATATGAGAATCGGTAAAACATTGAGCAAGGAAACTAACAATATTATTCTACAAGAATCAAGCAAAGATGAGTGTGTTCAATTTTTTCCAACGTGAAGTAAGTTAATGCAAGAGTATGTATAGGTCAATTACAACGATTATCAAATCCTACATCCTATAAATAAATACAATACTGTTAGTAAATAATTTGCATTACAACTTAACACCATATATTGTTGTTGTATATGTTTAGCTGCTTAGTAAAAAGAATATTTTTAGTCAAAAACAAACAACTAGTCATTGGTAAATAGAAATATATGGAATATATAAAATAATTAATGGAGTTCAAACAAGTGGTAGTATGTACATACAAATGCTTAGTTTGCAGTATTACTCCTACTTTTGTTATAAGAAAATTGCAGATGAAAACAAATAAGTTGAATAACTTCGAATAATTCAATTTGATAATTTAGCAACAAAGGACTAAGGGAACACATGTTATAAATTTACAAAATAAATGAAAGGAAACTGGACATATATTGTTAAAGTCGCATCTTCATGAAAAATAATTACTTGCTTATGCCTCAATTGGAAGAGAACATATAATTCAATTCTAGATTTAAAGAGAAGTGTAAGGGAGAGTCTGCATCCATGCTTTATGCTTCGCGATCGAAAACAATGAAAGGAATGTGTCGAATAAGGGGCCAGTCTTCTCCTTTTGATTCTTGGCATTTTTCATAAAGACATACTGAACATTGCCAGAGATTAAGTGTTTTGAGGGAGGTGAGTTTTGACATCCATTTTGGTAGTGAGTGTAAATTTTTGCATTCCTGAATTTTTAAGGTTTGAAGGGAGGTTAAAAATTTTATCCACTTAGGAAGTTCCTCCATCCGATAGACAGAGTTCAATGTCAAGTGTAAAAGAGAGTGATGAAAGGGTGGCTTCCATAGTGTCCCATCCTCACTTTCGCCTTCATTCACATTCCAATTTACGCATGAAAAAATCCTTAATTCCTTCAACACAGCGAGATGCTCCAATCCTCCATACACAATACTCTTCAAAAGCATACAACTAGAAAAGGATAAGTATTGTAGAGAAGATGAACATCCAATGAAGACATCCTCACATTCTTTCAAACTCTGCACTTTTGGTCTAAAAGATCTATCATCGAATATTTCTAGGTAAGCAAGAACATGAAAAGTCAATGTTGGCACATTAATGCGTGCAAGCTGGTCTAATCCAATCCTAGCCTTCTTTAATTTTGGTTTGGGATCATTATTTGTCATCTCTTTCTCATCTCCAACTTCTTTTGTGACTATCATTACTTGAAAATTCGGGTTTGTTTCAAATAGAGTAAGCTTTTCCAATATAGGACACTGGATAGCATTTAGCACTGGGGAAAGCCTTATTGTTAATTCTTTTAATACACAAAGACGTAGGGGACTTACCTTGGCCCCATCAATATTAATCTCATTATTATCTCTTCCTATCACTCCCGATCCCCACCTCCATCCTTGAAAGTTCAAGACTTTAGTTAACTGCAATTTTTCAAGAGATGGATATAATAATGGGCAAGGTTTAACATTAGTGTTGACTGCTATTGGACTACTTTGAAGTATGTACTTCATTTCCAAACTATCAATTGTAAGTTCTTTTAGATGGGGAAGAAACCCTAAATGAGCTATGTAATTAGACTTCTCCATGTTTAGACGGAAAAGTTTCAACCTAATAAGATTAGGGAGAATAGTCATTAAGTTGTTCTCCCACCAAGGCCACTCAAGCTTCAGCTTAATGAAGTTAGGGAGAAGCTCAAACTTATATCCTGTCACCCAACTCGGCGTTGTTAAATTATCTATCTCTAAGACTTTGAGATTAGGGTGTGGTTGCATGTTTTCCAATACTCCAATTTCTCCTACATAATTTTCTTCTACATATTCGATAAAAATACAATTAAGATGTTTCTTATTCTTCAAATAGTCACCTTCATGTTTATCATCTTTCTGAACATCTACATAATTTTTGCCGAATTTTATAAGGAGCTTTCCCTTCAAGTTGTTAAGTTCCTTTAGTTCATTCAATTGATTAAACCCACTCACCACAAAAGTTGAAAGTGTATGGAGGCTAGTCAACTTATCAATACCCCTAGGCATTGATTTTAGCTCATTGCAACCCTCTATATCCAATACTCTCAATTTCTTCAATTTATTCAAATTATTAGGCAACTTTCTCAACCTATGACACTCTCCTAATTTTAAAGCTTGTAGATTATACAACTTTATAATTGAGAGGGGTAGTTCTTCTAACCACGCATTGCTAAAGAGATCTAAGTACCTTAAATGTATTAAATCCCCTATTGATTCAGGTAAATTTTTTATACTTGATAACTTCAATGCCCTAAGCCACATCCAAGATCTTGATTGTAAAAAGTGATTGACATCTTCAAACAATATGTCAAAACATAGAAATGACCGAGCATGGTTATGAATAAATGAGTAATCTTTTAACTCACTTGCACATGATAGATGCCTAACTTTTTTGTGATCCACATTAATAAGTAAATTTGATACACAAATCTCGTTTCCCACTACTCTTTGAGCTATGTCATGTATGAGATTATGTATCTTACAGGAGAGGATGCCACCACACTCATCGTATTCTACATCTTGAAAGAAACATCGTCGAAGTAATATAGAAAAATATTCTTCTGCAGTATCTTCTATTGTTTGGCCTTCATTATCAAATGCTACAATATAACCTTGTGCCATCCAAAGGCTTTTTAACACCTCTTTTTTTATCACATAATCCTTTGGAAACAATGCACAATACGTGAAACAAATCTTTAATGGAGACTCCAGTTTGTCATAACTAAGCTTCAATATAGGCAATATGTCTTTTTGGATTTCCCTCGAGATAGATGAAGTAATTTGATGAAGTGATAGCCAATCACTCTTGTCTTTACCATACAACAGACTTCCAACTACTCTTATAGCGAGTGGAACACCAACACATTTTTTAACAATCTCATTTCCAAATGGGACCAACTCATCATCCAATCGATTGAATTGTTTTGATCCAAATGCCATCATTTTAAATAACTCCCAAGACTTATCCTCTGATAAGCCTTCTAACTTATGTATCATACCACCTTCAATAACTCTTACTAGTTCATGTAAGTGTGTAGTTACCAAAATCCAACTTCCTTTACAACCTTTGGATAGAATATCGACTAGCTCTCTCCAATGATGGTTATTCTTAATCAATGGATTATCTAATATAAGCAGGCATTTTCCACCTGCTAAAAGTTCTCCAAGTCCATTTTTCTCCTCTTCCATAAATAATACTCGTCTATTATATTCATATCCATTTATTCTTTCCACAGAGTCAAAATCGATTATTTCGACACCCAATTCCCCGTGCTCATTGTTGAAGGCACGAGCCCACAATCTTAAAGAAAATGCACTTATAACCCTTTCATCATTATACACTAATCGGGCAAGAGCAGTTTTTCCTATACCTTCCATCCCCACAATAGACAAGAAAGAAACATGATCTATTTTAATATCAGAGTCAATTAAAACACTTACAATCTTCTCTTGATCCTCCTCTCTCCCAATGACAATATCCTCATTTACAAAATAAGTATCCTTCCTGTTTATGATATTTTGCTTGTGTAGGTTACTCACCTGATTTCCAACCCTAAAGTTATGCAGACTATTATTGGAAATCACATCCAATTTTACCCCAAGTTTCTTAGCCTCTCGAGACAGTTTGTAAGCAGTAATAAGATTGAGACGAGAATATAAGGGATGCAGTACCTTTTGGGAGAGTTTTTGACCTTCGTTTGACACGTGTTGCTTTAGTTCAGCTACAAAGAGGAATTCATCAATTAGATCATCAGCGTCATAAATAGCATCCTTGAGAAGTTGAATACCATTGAGTTGTGTTTCATTTGCTTCAGTTTCTTTACCCTCCACATTGAGAAGTATATAATTTACAATTTTGACTGATTGCTGAAGAGCATTCAGCTTAGATTTGTAGCATAAGAAGTAAGAGATATTCCTAAGCTCCAAACTTTCAAGAGTAGTCAAGAGATTTTGAGCAACAGATAAAGCAATGGTTGTGCACAAGGCCATTTTTTGTATTTGATAATTTGTAGAAGATTTGAGTTGTACTCCTAATAGGTTTGTGTACTTGGCTTTTATAAAGTAACATTACTCCCATTACTTTCTTTAGTCATCTTCGGTTGTTCTTTTCTTTACATTTTAGTAAAGAAATTGCTTTATTAATGGATTACTTTCTTTAGTCATCTTCTGTTGTTCTTTTCTTTACATTTTGGTAAAGAAATTGCTTTATTAATGGATTCACCAAAGAATATTCTAGAGCATGACTTTTCTAAATCATCTAAGTATATCAAACTTTTTTCTCTTTTAATCAAATTGTTGCGATTTTTCTATCAAGAGCCTTTAAGATTGACATGTAGTAATTGATACTCGTAATTAAACATCACATATTTTAGGCGATGTTAACATTATATACAATATTAATTAATTGATATCAATGGTGAATCATATATATTTGATACATAAATATATAATTGCTTTGTTAACATGCACTATCAAGCTAAGGTTAAAAAAATACATATTATCACTCTAGTTCATAATGTAATGGTAATCAATTTCCCAATAGGTTATTCAAGCTACCAAATGATTAATAATATAATTTCCGAACTCTAAAACTGAATATATTCTTCCATTCCATCTAACTATTTTGCTACATAATTTTCAAATAAATTTTTTTTATAAATGTAGTAAAATATACAAATTGATATAGAAAAAGTCAATTTCACATGCTCGAAACTAGTTCACAATTCACTAGATTTATCAGGTCCGTTGTAGAAACGCTTAGAGATAAAGAACGCAACAAGAGGGGGCCGGGGGTGAATTGTTGTGTTGCCTTTAGGTGTATTTTTCGCCCTGTTTCTTGCGGAATTATACATTGAAAAATACTTAAAGCAATAAAAAGAAACTACAAAGAACTCAAAGATTTAACATGGAAACTTTCTTGGCCTTAAAAGAAAGAAAGCCACGACCACTTGGGATTTAAACTTCTCTTATTAATATTTTATGTAATTTACACTTCTTATTACATAAAATTTCTCTTCTCTTCTCTAGGCCTACTCTACTTCTCTTTCTTGAATTCTCCTTCTCGCTTCTTTTCTCTCTTTACACAAGATTCTCTAAATTCTCCCTTAGACTTCCCTAAGTCTAAGTTTAAACACTCAATAAAAAACCGTACAAAAGAATTCTCAAAATGGATGTAAAAACTAAGAATAGCACAAAGAAATATTTAATGGATTAATTGGCAATTAAAAGCAATTAAATTTTCCTCTTTCTTGAATTGGATCTCACGAAAACTTTATGATGGGCACTCGACTGAATTAATGTGAATGTCTCTCTCCAAGATGTGCCGGTTATGAAAATGTTCTTTATATACTCATGAGACTTAGGTCTAGCCATAATCCCATGTTCCAAAGATGTGGCAGTAGTGGGCATTAACCGTGGGAGTAATGGGCATGAATACTTGGGAGTTACTCCAAGTAACCGTTGGCTTTTAGCTAAAAATAGATAAGATCCTAAAATATTAACTCTTTTAAGTGTTAGTTATTTAATTGCCAATTTAAAGCCTTATCCTAATTAGTTTTTCACCGGTACAATTAAATAAAAAGAAAAATAAAAATAAAAATTTATTTCCTTAATATCTCGTTGACTTTTTTCTCTAACCAGTTGCGTTGGGAACACCGCGTTGTCTCCGTGGTTAAACATGACTTAAGTTTTCAAAATTAATAATAATAAAAATTAAAACAAAACAAAACTTATTAAACATAAAAATTAATAAACACAATAATTTAAGAACTTCCATAATATGAAGTTGAAAAAATCCAATTAAAACATGAGTGACAAACAACTAATCCCATATACAGTAAATAAAATTAATAAACCAAACCATGATTATACACTGAGCCTAAGCATGACAAACACAGTTATATAATAAAAAGCATAAACCATGTAATCTTTTAACAAATAGAGAACAAACATAGACTAAGTTAAGCGTAGCATTCACAAGAGTCATCTTAAGTTTGTTGCCTTTCTTCCCCCTTTTGACATCAATCAAAAAGTAGGGGTGTGTATCAATCCACAGCTCTAAGGCAAGCATTAGACAAATTAAGATAGTAAGCAGCAAACTAAGTAAGCAAATGCCTAAACATGAATCAAGAAATGCACGCAAATAAACATCATAGACCATAAGAGATAGGAAATTAAGAATAGTAGCATAGATAGCAAAAAAAACATAAATCTAATTGTTTCGTACCCCAGCTGGTACACAAAGAAAAGCAAAATAAAAGTGTTTAGATAATCCGTCTGCACTTCAACCGTATCAAGCTTGGTGTTTTCATAGTGTTTTCGTCAAAAAGATAGCATTTCCTAGTGTTTTCGACAAAAAGATAGCATTTCCTGCGGCTACTACGTTCTCAAATTTATGGATGATATCATAGAAGCCGTGAAGAAAGACGGGGTACAAAAAATTGATTCCGTAAGTATTTTTGATGTTTTTATATTATTGATGTCTATATATATAATAATATTTAATAATTTCTTAAAATTTTATATTTGTAGAATTTATACGACACTCCAAGGGAAACACGCGAAATAACGGACACGGAAATGCGCAAGGTGAAAGACAAAGTTGCCGTCTATCTTGCTAATTTATGTTGGTAGTACTTATGTTTCCGTAGTGGTGTACGTTTTTGTATATATTAATATTATATATATGTATATATTATATATTTATATATACTCTATTTGTATATGTACAATTAAATTATTTTTGTAAATATTATTTTAATGATAATTATTGGTGATTATAGCTGGTGTATTATTGTTATATAATTATTATTTTATAGTGGTTATAATATATAGAAATATTAATTACACGCAAAAAAATATTAAAAAAAAACTTTATAGGCTGCGGTTTTTTGGGCTGACCGCGGCCTTTAATGCAGCTTCCTTTCACTTCTGATTCACCATAAGGGCTGCGGTTTTTAGGGCTGACCGCAGCCTATAATCATAATATTTGCTGCGTTTTTCAACCGCAGCTTTTATTTAATGCTATCAGCTGCTACAACAAATGCTTGGGTCCTAAACCGCAGCCTATAGTGGCCTAAAAACCGCAGCATTTGAGGTTTTTTCCACTAGTGTAAGTCTGGAATATGAATTAGGGCTTCGAAGTTTGGTGAAAGGAGTTTCAAAGGATATATTGAAGCTAAGTTGGAAATGTTTTTCGTTTCAATCTTGATTGGTGGATCTATATGATCTTATATGAAATTTTGTGTGATTGTTTATATGTCATAAAAAAATATATGTGTATTTAAAAGAGTTTAAAAATTTCAACATGAAATGCATATTTTCAATTCAAGTATTCTTGAAATTGTTTTACAAAAGATATTATATACTGGATAATTGGTATAAGGAGTTGAGGACTAAGCTTATCGTGAATTGCGATGATGTTGTGTAAGAATGATTAAATGCAAAGAGTTCAAAACAAGGTTTTTGGAATATTAGAAGTTATGAGTTAATTGTGTGTAAATATTGAAAATTAATTAAGGAATAAAGAATTAGAAAAGTATTTGTGACATTTTTAATTTAATGATATTTGGATAAGAATTTCAATTAAGGGAAGTTGCGAAAAAGAAAAAAGGGTTGATATGAATAAGAATGTCGTAAAGTTTATAATGTAGTATTGAACGCTTTATACGTATTGAGGTAAATGTAAAATTGTGATGGAAAATATTCTAAATGATTTACGATGTTGAAAGGATCAAATTGAGAATTCAAAAGTTTGAAATGGTTCAAATTATGTCAAGCCTTATTTATGATTAGTATGAGTTGAAGTTAATAACTCAAATCAGAATCGTATGAAAGTTATAAGAGCCTTGTATTACATGTATGGAGAAAATTGAAGATAAATTGTATTTATGAAAAATGAATATTTGATTAGATGCTAATTGTATTAATGGTGAAACGGATGATCAAAATAAAGGTTAAGAATCGTATATAATTGAATATCAAGAATATGGAAGCTATTTGGGAAAGATGTGATTGAAGCTTAAGTGTTGAGGGTCATGTATTAAAGGTAGATATGAACGTATTATGAGTGGAAGTTAAATGATAATGATTGAGTTATAAGTTATTAAAGGTTGAAAGTCAAAATTGATCAAGAAAATTTTCTGATTTAAGGTCCAAGTTATTTGATTATGAAATATAAAATGTGTGCTTTAAAATGA
Source organism: Amaranthus palmeri (assembly GCA_019776075.1). Taxonomy (NCBI): domain Eukaryota; kingdom Viridiplantae; phylum Streptophyta; class Magnoliopsida; order Caryophyllales; family Amaranthaceae; genus Amaranthus; species Amaranthus palmeri. The sequence continues at coordinate 67,943 of JAAKBH010001538.1, forward strand.
TACCTTTGAAGTATATCAGGGATATAAGAGTTCCTAAGTGAAGTTTTGTTGTCATTTGGGAATACCAAGTAAATTAGAGAATCAATTTTCCAAATAGAGATATACAAAATGGTTGGATCGATTAAACAAGCAAAGGTTTGTTAAAAAGTATTCGAGTATAACACGTAAGAGTTGATGTTGGGATTTAGAAGCTAAATTTTAAGGTTGTATCGAACTTGGGAAATATTTGAAGTTGTAACTAGAGTTATATTGAGAAACGTGAATATGTAAGTTATGAAATGTACGATCAGAAATAAGTGTTCAAGTTAGAGGATATAATTACTATTAATTGATAAGAATGAATCAATCATTATATTATTAGGCTTCATTATAAATGTCAATTAAGCTAATATGGGATTTCGAGTAAGTCAATCTGAGTAATATTATTATTGTATTATAAAAATATGAACCAAGTATTTTACTTGTTATTATTTTCAAGAAAAAGATTATTTTATAAAGAATATTTTGTATAGATATAGATTTTGAAAGTTAAAATAAAGGTAATTAAATTTTTTTTAAAGCTATAATTGATTTTGTGTTAAAGTAAATTAAATGGAACTGATTTAATAAGTTAGTTTGACTATAAAACTAATTTGATTTTGAAAATAAAACTATCTGTTTCTTTTAGATGGAAGATTGTATCAAGTTTTTCGTAGATTGTCAAAACATCTTTGTTTTAAATGTTTGCAAATATTGTTTTGAAGTTCTGATTATCAGTTTGCGATTTTGTATGTGCACTTGTATACGTGCAAATGTGTTTTGCATCATGAGTTTTGTGCATTTGGAAATTATTATGGGTCGTTATTGAATCATAACATTGTTTTTAAACTCCGATGACTACCGAATGTCGGAGTTGAGGTTTTAGTTAAGTAAGTCTTGGACTTTGAGCTATTTAAGGTTTATCCTTAAGTTGGGGAGAATATGAGTTTAATATGTTTTCTGAAGTATAGAGTAATTTCGGGGACGAAATTATTTAAGTTGGGGAGAATGACATAGCCCTTATTTTAGCAGCTTATAATAAATAAGATTGATTAAGTTAATTTGGGTTATTAATTTTAAGTATGTTATTTTACTGGACTCAGAATAATATTTTATTATTTGAGGATATCAGTCGTATTAGATTTGGAACAAAGTAAGTTATACGATGAAAATTGAGATTAAATGGGGGTATGTAAAAAGTAATACACTCGTGAGATCACACATTCTAAAGACATGTAAACGGTAAAGTGGATAAAAATGTAACACGGGACAAAGGAGTCGTACTACGTGGCTTGCTTTTTATGTGTTGGCCCATTTGGTTTTGATGATAACATAAACATTTATAAACAAACATATTACGTTTTGAGATTATTGTGTTAGGTTATATATCCGATCCTTAAAAGGTCGTTGATGGAACCATTAGAAGTTGAAAAGGGCATTACTACTTTACTGTTTCAAGATCAAGTCAAATTCGAAGAATGGTCAATCAGAGACAGTGCAGTGTTCCCAGATCAACAGTCAGAGAAGTAGTCAACGAATTTATTAAGAAAATAATCTTTAGTTTTTATTTTTCTTTTTATTTTTGTTGTACGGGTGAATAAATCTAGGAAGCACAAGGAAGTTAACTTGGAATTAATTAAAAACTAACTCTTAAATTAAAATAACTAACTTTTAATTTAATCTTAAAATAGATTTCTAAAATTAGGTCTTGGCTATTTTTAGCTAAAAGACAAGGGAAGACTTGGAGTAACCACCAAGTTTCTTACCCACTAACTCACGGTTATTGCCCACTACTCCCACATTTAAGGATCATGGGATTATGGCATAACAAGATCTTAAAAGGTATTTAAATGTTTTTTTGATAACCGACACAATTTGGTGATCAATCAAGAGAGAAAATATTTCCGAAAAATATTTTTGTGCCCAAGTTATTTTCGTGAGATCCATAAATCAAGAAAAGGAAATCTTGAATGTTTTTAATAGCTTATTATTTCCAAGATTATCTCCTTGTGCAAATCTTGTTTTGTTCATCCATTTTTGAGAAGAATTATTTTGTACGGGTTTTTGAGAGAATTTGTAATTAGACTTGGGTAAGTCTAAGGGGAATTGAGTGAATTTTTGTAAAGAGAGAAAGAGAAACGAGAAGGAGAAACGAGAAGAGAAAGAGAAAGAGAAGAGAGAAGAGAAAGAGAAGGAGAATTAATTTTATGTAATAGAGAATTATATTTACATAAAATTAATAAGAGAAGTGAAATCCCTAGAGGGTCGTGGCTTTTTCCCACGTTAATCTCTTGTGTTCTTTTTAGTTTTCTTTAATTTGCTTTGAGTATTTTATTATTCAAATTCCGCAAGAAATTAGGGCAAAAAATACTCTAAAGGGCACTACAACAATTCACCCCCCTCTTATTGCAGTTCATTGTCTCTAAGTGTTTCTACAATTGGTATCAGAGCCCTGTTCCTCATTTGATCAGGAAACCCTGAGAGTCGTATCTTGGTGTATTAGAGATGCTGAAAATGAACGAACGCATGGAAGAAGGTTACTCTACTCATAGACCACCAATGTTCGATGGCAAATTCTATACGTATTGGAAAAATAGGATGGAGATCTTCATCAAAGCCGAGAACTATCAAGTTTGGAGAGTCATCGAAATTGGAGATTTTGAGGTAACAACTACCAACTCCAATAACGAGACTGTTCCCAAAACTATTATAGAATACGAGAAAGAAGATTTTCAAAAGATGGAAATGAATGCTCTTGCAATCAAATTGCTTCATTGTGGGCTTGGTCCAAACGAACATAATCGCATTATGGGATGCAGAACCGCCAAACAAATTTGGGATCTGCTGGAGGTTACCCACGAAGGAACGAGTGAAATAAAGCGTTCCAAGATTGACTTGCTCATGTCTAAATACGAAAGATTTGTTATGGAACCTAAAGAAAGCATTCAAGAAATGTTTACTAGGTTCACGAACATTACAAATGAGCTTGTCTCCCTTGGAAGGCTAATTCCCTCAGATGAACAAGTGCGAAAAATCCTAAAAAGCCTACCTCAAGATGATCGTTGGAGAGCAAAGGTCACAACCATTCAAGAATCTAAAGATTTCACAAAGTTTAATCTGGAAGAGTTGGCTGGATCCCTTATGACCCATGAATTACATCTGGGAACAGCTGACAGTTCCAAGAACAAAGGTCTGGCTCTGACAGCAAACGATCAAGAAGAATCAGAAACTGATGAGGAAGAGGCAGCAATGCTAGTAAGAAAATTCAAGAAGTTCTTCAGGAACAACAGGTATAAGAATCAAAGAAACAACAAAGAAAGAGGAATTTCAAATTCCAAAACCTATGAATGTCACAAATGTGGAAGTACCGAGCACTTCATCAAGGATTGCCCACTATGGAAAAATGAGAAGGGTAAAGGAAAAGCAAGAGAAACAGGAAGACAACCAACAAAAGGAAACTTCAACAAAGCCGATTTTCGCAAAGCCAAGATAGCTGCATGGGGAGAATCCGAAAGCGAGGCCGAAACGGAAACTCCCGTTGAAGAAGAAGAAGTAGCCAATCTCTGTCTCATGGCAACGCATGATGAAAAATCTAAAGGAAAGAGGTACTATCTTCTGATCCATTTTCTGATTACTTATTCAAATTGGATAAACATAGATTAATTAAAATGATTTTAGAATCTCACGAAAATTTAGAAAAACAAACAGCCATCTGTCTCAAAACTGAAAAAGACCTTAAGGCGTGCAAAGACCAAATATCCTACCTTAATTCTTTTAGGTCCGATGTGCAAACTCGATTCTTTGAATTACTTGATAATAATGTGATGTTAAAAGAAGCTATAGAAAAGGTTAAAGAAGAGAACATCATGTTAAACATTGAATTAAATCAACTTAAGTATCAAGAAATGGAATTGAGTTATGAGTCTAATAAAGAGATTAAATGTGTCCTTCTTCAAATGAAATTAGACCTAGAATCCGCTTTAAAAGAAAATGATCGACTTAGGCTTGAATTAAATTCAAGAGAAAAAGGGAAAATCAAAGAAGTTCCCAAATGGATTCTTAATGCTAAAACCAAAGGAACCGAAGGTTTAGGATATAACAAACATGATAAAAAGAAAAAGGTCTACGTTGATCTCCCAAGTAAAAAGGTTTGTTCCTTTTGTGGCAAGACTGGGCACCTGAAACATCAATGTTTAAAAAAGGAACAGCATAACAAAACGAACCAAATATATGTCGATAGAGTTTGGATTAAGAAATATGATTCTTGTATAATCAACATGGAACCCAAGGATGGTTGGGTTCCACCCTCAAACAATTAAGTTCGTTTTGTAGGTTCTAGTGAGGGGGAACAGCTCATGGTATCTCGACAGTGGCTGTTCCAAGCACATGACAGGCGATAGATCAAAGTTTCTCTCACTAGAAGCCTATGATGGAGGAACTGTGACCTTTGGCGACAACATGAAAGGTGAAATCATTGCAAAAGGAAAGATAGGAAGGTCAAGTTCCCATGCTATAGATAATGTATTTTTGGTCGAGAATTTAAAGCACAATCTTTTAAGTATTTCTCAATTTTGCGACAAAGGTAACTCAGTAAACTTTACTTCTGAAAAGTGCATCATTTCTAGGAACGACACTGGAGACATCATTCTGGAAGGAATCAGAAAAGGGAACACCTATGTGGTGGACCTGCACACTTTCCTAAAACCAGTCTAACATGTCTAAGCGTTATAGAAGATGACCCTCTTCTTTGGCATAAACGATTAGGTCATGCTAGTTTTTCATTGCTTAATACTTTACGATCTAAAGACCTAGTAAGAGGATTACCGTCCCTTAAATTTCAAAAGAATGAAGTATGTGATCCTTGTGCCAAAGGAAAACATGCAAGGTCATCCTTCAAACCTAAAAATGTCGTGACCACCTTAAGACCACTTGAATTAATTCATATGGATCTTTGTGGACCTATGAGGATCCAAAGTCGCAGCGGTAAGCGATATGTATTTGTTATAGTTGATGATTACAGTAGATTTACATGGACATTATTTTTATCTAGCAAAGATGAGGCTTTTGATGAATTTGTTGCATTTGCCACTAAAATTCAGAAATCTAGTAACAATCAACTTGTCCACATAAGATCGGATCATGGAAAAGAATTTGAAAATTCAAAGTTTATGGATTATTGTAATGAGCATGGTTTAAGTCAAAATTTCTCCGCACCTAGAACACCACAACAAAATGGTGTGGTCGAACGTAAAAATAGAACCTTAGAGGAAATGGCTAGAACCATGTTAATAGCTAGTGGTCTACCTAGAAATTTTTGGGCCGAAGCCGTTAATACTACATGATATATATTAAATCGCGTTTTAATTAGACCAATCACTTCTAAAACCCCCTACGAACTATTTAAAGGAATTAAACCTAATATTTCATATTTTCGAGTCTTTGGATGTCGATGTTTTGTGCATGTTAACGGAAAACGAAATATAGGTAAATTCGATGAAAGAAGTGATGAAGCAGTATTTCTTGGCTATTCATCTCACAGTAAAGCGTATAGAGTTTATAATAAGAAAACTATGTGTGTTGAGGAATATGTTCACATAATATTTGATGAAACTAACTTTATGACAAGTGAACAAGAAACAAGTGATTTTAAGATAGGTCTTGCTGATTTGGACGATGAAGAAATTATACAAAAGGAGCAAGATCAAGAAGAACAACAACAGGTTCAGAATGCTGAACAAAATCAAGAACAGGAGCCACAGGCAGAACTAGAACAGCCTGCAGTTCCTAATCCAGATATCCCAAGAGAAGTTCAAGAAGAAAGAAATGATGCTGAGCCAAATCAGAATCAAGTCAGTGAGTCTGCTTCCACATCTGTCTCCACCAGAGACTTTGTACCAAGGCCATGGAAACACCAAAAATCACATCCACTAGACTTGATCATAAGCGATATGAATAAAGGCATACAAACAAGGTCACAAATGAGAAACTTTTGTGCACACTTTGCTTTTCTATTTACAAAAGAACCCAAGAATCATGAAGAAGCTTTGCAAGATTCGGATTGGGTGGTAGCTATGCAAGACGAATTGAATGAGTTTGAAAGAAACAAAGTATGGCACTTGGAACCTAAACCCAAGAACAAGAAGATAATTGGACTGAAATGGGTATTCAGGAACAAGCTGGACGAACATGGCACAATAGTCAGAAACAAAGCAAGGTTGGTGGTAGAAGGATACAATCAACAAGAAGGTATTGACTATACTGAAACTTTTGCTCCCGTAGCTAGATTAGAAGCTATTAGAATTCTTATTTCTTTTGCTGATTTCATGAATTTTAAATTATATCAAATGGCCACTAACATAAGATTAGACGAAGACTCTAACGGAATTAATGTTGACCAAACGATGTATAGAGGCATGATAGGATCACTACTATACTTAACAGCTAGTAGACCCGATATATCCTTTAGTGTTGGTTTGTGTGCCAAATTTCAATCAAATCCTAAAGAATCACATCATACAGCAGTAAAAAGGATTCTAAGATATTTAAAGGGAATAGATGACTTATCCCTATTTTATCCTCAAAGTGATGTCTATGACTTGAAAGGGTATAGTGATGCAGATTATGCAGGTGATCTTGCGAATAGAAAAAGCACTTCAGGAATGGTACAGTGTCTTGGATCTTGTTTGGTATCATGGAGTTCCAAGAAACAGAACATAGTAGCTCTATCCACTGCAGAAGCTGAATATGTAGCAACAGCAGCCTGCTGTTCCCAAATGTTGTGGATTAAACAACAGCTAAGAGATTTTGGTATTAAACTTGAATGTGTTCCTATTTTTTGTGATAATACTAGTGCTATTTGCATTTCAAAAGATCCAGTGCATCATTCTAGAGTTAAACATATTCATATTAGACACCATTTTCTTAAGGATAATGTAGAACATAAAAATATTATTGTTAAACATGTCAATACTAGTGATCAAGTTGCAGATATTATGACCAAATCGCTTCCAAGGGAACAATTCGAAAAGATGAGGTTGGAGCTAGGTATGATCAAGCTTCACTAAAGTTTAATGCTAGTATTCCTCCTCAAAATAACTTGAAAAATTGGAAGGGTTCAATCAACCACAACAACCAAGAATTATTATTCAATCATTGCGAGATTTGGGTATGCTTCTATTTAAGTACGTGTCTTAAACTTTATCTTGATTGCTTGCATGAACTGATTAGACCAAGTAGCATAACCTATTTCATATTATTTTATATAATTTATTATCCACATATTAATAAATTATTTTTCAAAAATCACAAAAATTTATTTTATTTTCCAAAAATTCCAGCATTTTCTTTATTTTAATTTATTTCGGTGAGCCAACATTATTTATGAAATGGAAGACGGATCATCGAGGTGTTTCGGAAAGTAGTTGTCTAAATCGACATATTCAACGAACTAAGCTTAATTAATAACTACCCCTACACCTCCTAAAACCGCCATTATGGAAGTAGTACAAACCCTTCACTAACCGTCCCTTCACACCTTTATAACCCTTACACTCCATTGTCACATCCATCATTCACAATCCACCTTACTTGTACTACTCTTGCAAACCGTCAACTCCATTCAAAGCATACATTTTTTTCAATCCCTAATTTCTCTCATCCTCACCATGAAAACCCCAAAATCATCTTCATCAAGTAAGAAAATGCCGAAATCCTCTCAACCCAAACCGTTACAAGTTATCTACCCTGACATACCTCCTTCATCTTCACAAGAACTAGACTTGGGTAAGTCTAAGGGGAATTGAGAGAAGAGAAAGAGAAGGAGAAGAGAGAAAGGGAACGAGAAGGAGAACCGAGAAGAGAGAAAGAGAAAGAGAAGAGAGAAGAGAAAGAGAAGGAGGATTTATTTTATGTAATAGAGAATTAATTTACATAAAATTAATAAGAGAAGAGAAATCCCTAGAGGGTCCTGGCATTTTCCCACGTTAAATTCTTGTGCTCTTTTTATTTTCTTTAAATTGCTTTGAGTATTTTTATTATTCAAATTCCGCAAGAAAAAAGGGCAAAAATACTCTAAGGGCAACAACAACAATTCACCCCCCCCTCTTGTTGCAGTTCATTGTCTCTAAGTGTTTCTACA
>JAAKBH010001539.1:0-68054 GCA_019776075.1 Amaranthus palmeri
AAATAGATGAGTTTTCCTACTAACTTCTGATATTGTTCCCTGTCGGTCATTTCTCCATCTGGTGAAGTCTGAAGCTTATGATTAGTAACAATAGGAGTGTCTGCTGGTTTGCAATCAAGCATACCCACTTCAGCTAGTAGGTCTAAGATGTACTTCTTTTGGTTGATAAAGATCCCTTATTTTGATCTGAGGACCTCTATGCCAAGGAAGTACTTCAAGTTCCCCAAGTCTTTCATTTCAAACTCCTGAAACAGCTTCTTCTTCAAATCATCTATCTCTGTCTCATTATTTCCTGTTATCACCATATCATCAACATATATAATAAGACAAGTAATATCATCTTTCCCTTTTTTCAAGAAAAGGGTGTGATCGGAGTTACTCTGTTTATACCCAAACTTCTTCATCGCTGCAGTGAACCTCCCAAACCATGCTCTAGGAGATTGCTTCAAACCATAGAGAGCTCTTTTTAGTTTACACCCTTCACCGGGTGCGAAGTCATCTGTGAATCCTGGTGGTCCATTCATGTAAACCTCCTCTTCAATTTTCCCCATGGAGGAAGGCATTCTTAACATCGAATTGGTACAATGGCCAATCCTTATTTGCAGCTATAGAGAAAAGAACCCTGATAGTATCAATCTTAGCAACAGGAGAAAAAGTTTCAGAGTAATCAATACCATAGGTCTGGGTGTATCCTTTTGCCACGAGCCGAGCTTTGTACCTCTCGATAGTACCATCTGCATGATACTTTATATGTGAACACCCATTTGCAGCCTACAGTTTTCTTCCCTTCAGGTAAGGCACACTTTCCCATGTGTTGTTCTTCTTAAGAGCCATAATCTCATCCTCCATAGCTTTTCTCCATTTCGGATCCCGGAGAGCTTCTTCAGTATTTTTGGGAAGGCATTCAGAATACAGTTTGGTTTGGAACGCCCTTGCACTGGAAGCTAAGTTGTTACTTCCACCTGTGTTAATAGGATACCGAGATCTCTGTGACTCAAACTCCGGATCATACCTCCTTGGAGGTACACCTCGTGTCCTCCTTGGAGGCAGTTCGTACCTGCATGACTGCTCAGTATCACAAGAAACAACATTATCAACATTAGGGAACTCAGTAGGTACCTCCTGAGGTTCATGATCCACCTCATCACCATTGGATGTCTCAGACAGGGCTGGTTCATGATCCACCTCATCACCATTGGATGTCTCAGACAGGGCTGGTGTAGTATGATCAGGAAGGAGTACTATGTTTTCTGTGGCAATGTCTGTGGGATTGTTATCAACTTGTTCTTTTGGAACTCGATCATCAGAAACAGAACGATTAAGCCAGCTTAAGTCATCATCACATGAAGTCTCCCCCTGAGGACGAAGCTGGGAGTAGTAATAGGATGTCTCGAAGAAGTCACAGTCCATAGTAGTGTATAGTCTATTGTGAACTGGGTCATAGCACCGATACCCCTTTTGATTGACCCCATATCCCACAAAAATACATTTAATTGCCCTTGGTTCAAGTTTGTGTCGGGTAACTGTGGGAAGATGAACATAAACAATACACCCAAAAATTCGAGGAGGTAAAGAATGAGTAGAAGGAATGGAAAAATGTGTTTGGAGGGTCTCAAGGGGTGTTTTGAAGTTTAAGGTTTTGGAAGGAAGACGGTTGGTAAGGTATGTAGCTGAGGCAATAGCTTCAGGCCAGAAATAGGATGGGACATGGGCTTCAAACATGAGGGCACGACTAATCTCCAAAAGAGTTTTGTTTTTTCCGCTCGGCTACCCCATTTTGTTGTGGTGTATGTGGACATGAAGTTTGGTGTATGAGGCCATGAGTAATAAAAAATTGTTCCATGTGATGGTTCATGTACTCCCCCCCATTATCGGACCGAATAATTTTGGGTTTGGTTTGGAATTGGGTAACAATCATATGATAAAATTTCACAAACACATCAAACACATCCGACTTATGCTTCAAAAAATATACCCAACACATCCGAGTACAATCATCAATAAAGGACACAAAATAAGAGAATTTCTGGTTAGTAAACACAGGAGCTGGGCCCCACACATCAGAATGTATCAAATCAAAAGGTTTGCTGCTACGACTACTACTAGGAAAATATGAGTGTTTGTGACTTTTGGCAAGAACACAAGCTTCACAGTCCAGGGCTATATTAGAATTACTAAGTGATGGAAAAAGACGTTTTAGATACCCTAGTGATGGATGTCCAAGACGTCGATGCCAAGTCCATAACTGATGATCAGAAGACCCATGAGCAAGCAAAGTGTGACCCGTTTGAATCGCCTCATCAACATAGTATAAGCCTCCCCTTTCAGTACCACGACCAATGATTTTCCCTGTCCGAGCATCCTGCACAACACAATCAGTGCTAGACATAATAATAACGCAATTAAGCTCTTTAGTCAATTGACTAACAGATAACAATTTGTGGGATAAACTTGGTACTAAGAGACAATTTTTTAGATGAATAGAAGGAGAAACATCAACACTCCCTGCCCGATCAACACTAACACATTCACCATTTGCAGTTTGTATGTGTTTACGATGAGTAGGGACATTATTTAAGAGATCAGACGGATCATATGTCATGGTGTCTGTTGCCCCACAATCAAAAATCCAAGAAATCTGAGGCGATTTACATGTGAGACCCAAACCCATATTTTGCTCATGAGATACGGGTAGGTGGGGTTTTCTATGAAATTTTTGGTTTTTTAAATTATATCCCATGTGATATTCTGACATGGGTTTTTGACTATTTTCATTAAGTATGCTGCTCCATTTTCCATTTCCTTGATTCAAGTTGGTTTCCTCATTTCCACCGCCCCTTTCTCTCTCTTCCATAAGAGATTTTACCACCTGTGCACATCCTTTCTCCAAGATTCCAAGCCATTGTTTTGTATCGGGGCTATCACGACGCGCCTTGCCACCGGTCTGTGTTTCTAGTACCTTGGCGGCGGCCGTTAGGTGATGTCGCCGGAGTGGGAGGTTGTCGTAGCCTGATCGAAATGGTGCAAACACGGAGAGACACGAGTGTTGAGTCTCACATTTTTTCATTGTCTTGAACCTGTATCGGGTTTGAATATTTGGGTAGAGACGGATGTATTTCCCTCCTCTTATTTGAGTTTTTGTCGTCTGAAAATGAGCTTCGCTACCGGAAACTCCATTGTTGGGTTTTAACCTCTCTGGTTGCAATAATGGAGTTAGTGACGGTCGTCGACCGCTGATTTTTATTTGAGGTAATTTTCCTCTGGTAAATGATGAGTTCCGATTTAGTTGTTCCATCCCGGATTAACCTTACGGCTCTGATACCATGTAAGAAATAATAATGCGGAATTAAAGGTTAAGAAATGTGTTTAGGGTTTATGAATACTGTTTGTATTAAGATTAATGGAATAATACATCCCCTATAAATATTACAAGACCGACACTAACTAAGGAAACAAAATATACATGGAAATAAAATAAAATCAGCCTAGAATAATTACAATATTCTCTAAATATTCCTACATATATAAGTTTACGAGTTATGATTTAATCAATTTTAACATCTGGAAATCGAGACCGAATACCGTAAGATTTATTATTAATGAAAAAACGGTATTTTAAAAATAAATTGAGTTATGCAATCCACATTTTTTATTGGCCCAGGTAATAATTTCTTTCTGGATTCGCCCCTGATTATTATTATTATTATTAAGGGTAGGGATGTAGGGAGTTGGAATATGAAGTAGTAATGTAGTATTGTAGTAATAAAGTAGCGAAATTCATTACTATACTTTGTGTGTCCATTGAAATTATTTATTTATTATCAAATTATTATTATTATTATTATCATTATTACTATTATTATTATTATTATTATTATTATTATTATTATTATTATTATTATTATTATTATTATTATTATTATTATTATTTGGCAACGTAAGTATTATAAATGCCAGAAAAAATAGCCAAAGCTTACAACCGGTTCAAGAGACTGAGAAGTACCCCAAGCAAAGCTTCTAAGGGACAAGCCCCTCGTCATTCGCTAGGCTGAGGATACAACTCCAAAAAGAGAAGATAAACTCCTAGTGTCCAATGATACTAAGACATATTAGAGCATTTACAATTGGCTCCGGGCCAGGACAAAACTATGCAAAAATATATGTTCCATACAATTCATGAATGAGCCAACAGACATTATGATCTAATAATAGGACCAGCAATCCGTAGCTTGAAGCTTCCATTATTGGCCATGTAGCTTAAGATCGATACTCTTCATCTTAGATAGCCGTAACCAGTAGTAGCATCTAGAACAGGCATCAGCAGCACATGGTTCTCAATTCCATCCAAATCATCACAACACACTATAATCAAAACCCAGCACATGGTTCTTAATTCCACAAGACTAAAACAGTGCAAAAAAAAGATAAAACATTCAATGCTCAAAGTTTCCAGTGTATATTTGATCATGAACTCCAAGAAGATCATTCTTGAGTGTTTTAGAAAACAAACAGCACCATGGCATCAATGGACACTCAACCAGGCATCATAGTCTTACCCATTTGTCAAACATATCCCAGCAGCTTTGATCACTGGTGATCCATGGCCAATACAGAGCAGATCATTAATAGCTACAAGTACTCAGCTATTATAAGACCATACCAACAACCATACTAGCAGCCCATCAGGCAGTGCGAAAATTCAGAAGTTTAAGGCTTTGAGTAAGGGCTTAGACCAAGGCTTCCAAGAATCATCAGAAAAGCATGAACCAGCAGTAACTCAAACCAATACCATACTAGAAAACCTTCAAACGCTGAATTAGCTTCTCGCATCCATAAGACAAACCTTGTCAGGCTTCACCATTGTTACAAAACCCACACATATCATCATAAGACCCAAAAGTGGGTGCTAATCTCTGATATAGGGGGGAAAGAAGTAACAAGTGACGTGTTACCCTCAATACTAAACTGTGTGCACAGTTCTTGAGCAGAGTTTAAGTCGAACCAAATTAGGGTAAACGTCGACCCTCATAAAACACCCATTAAACTAGGGGTTCGAAAAAAACAAGCAAACCATGGAAGAATACCTTAGTTTGCACCGAAGCCGTGTGAATCTGGGTTTTTGAGGACCCTTCAGCAACAACAGGGGCATGACCCCTCTTTTTAAAAGCTTGAATCAAGAATCAGGCATCTAATTCATCCAGAAAACCAAAGAGAAACCCACAACATAGTTCGAAACCTCGCTTAAAACCACAAACAAGCTTCGAAATTGGTGGCGTTGGGCTTTAGGGTTTCGTCATGAATAGATGCCAAGACCATCATAGCCTGACTCACCAATGTTTGATTTCTATCGGAGGTAAACCAGAGCAAGACGCCGGTCATGAGGAGGTGAACGAATACGCCGCCATCTCGGATCTAGAGTTTGTTACTGGCCAACCCAGATTTGGGTCGAGCACATTGGGAACCCGATATAAGGACATCGATTCCCTCAGAAATGCGAACATAGTAGAGATTCATAAGGATCCCACTAGTTCACTACAACAAAACATGGAGCTTTTAGACGGTTTTTTTAGACGCAATAAAAAGCGTCTAAAAAAAAGGAAGTCGTTTAGACACTTTTTTTTAGACGCATATAATAGTTAAAAAAATGAACTTATTAAGCGTCTAAAAGGCCAAATGCAAAATGAAAAAATTAATTATATTAATAAAAAAAACTAACTTAATGGCACAATTAAGAAATTAAAGCGGGTTCTCGAAATATTAGAATAAACATTAAAAAGTTAAGCGATATATGATTAAAAAAAAAAATTTAAGCGGGTAAAAGAATTAAAAACCGCCCTTCTCTCATTTACTGCCTATTCGTTATTCTGAATTTCTGATGATCTCATTACTGCTTCTCACATAAAAACCGCTTCATCCTCCCGGCCAGTTCTTCAATCACGCCAGCAATTGTTCAATCACGATTCACGCCAGCAATTGTTCTTCAATCACGATTCACGCCAGCAATTGTTCTTCTGAAACGCCAGCAATTGTTCTTCTGAAGCGCCATCAATTGTTCTTCAAAAACGATTCACGCCAGCAATACTCAGGTATGGTTTCTTGAATTAGGTTAAATAAACGAATGGTTATTTTAGGTTAATTTAAGGCTTAGACAACGTTGTCATGGTTTGGAATTGTTGCTTATAGATGAATAATGGATTGGAAATTTATTTGAATTGTTGTTTGGGGTTCTCGGGTACGGTGGTGGTTGGGGCGGTCTTCTTCGAAAATCTGCTGTTGTTTTGAGATTTTTGATTGAACATTTTGAATTAACGATTTTGTTTCACATAATTGAAATAGGAATCGGCAAGCAGCAATTGAAGATTAACGATTTTGTTTCACATAATTGAAATTGGAATCGGCAAGCAGCAAACAAAATCGATTTATTGAAGACAGATTTTGTTGAATTGGAATCGGCAAGCAGCAATTGAAATCGGCAAGCAGAAAACCCCTCTCTCATTTCTTGCCTTCTCATCAATTTGTTGAAGATTTTGAGGTAAGCGCATAATAGTGGTTTGTCAATTCATTGGAAATTACTAAATTTATCATCTAGTATTTTCGTTCTAGGTTAAGGTAATATTTCGTCCTTTAATTTTATTCTGGCATTCCTCTGTTAATTGGGCATGTGATAAGTAGATTTGAATATGTTTGAGGCTAGAGTATGTTGCCTCTTTAATAAGTTAGCAATTGAGATTTTAACGGATGCTTCTGAAGTTACTTGACTTGGTTTACATTTATAGAAACTGAGAATTGCTTTCTTAAATCTTGTGTCTACGGCTTGCTTGACTTTGCTGTGTTATGATGCCATTGGTGATTTGCTATAAATGTAAACCAAGTCAAATAAAACTTTTGATTGCAAATAGCAGAAAGCATGAATTAGTCTTTGAATTTGCTCTTACTTTACATGGCTCTCCTTTTCCCCTTTTTATCTTCTTTTCACTTGAAACAATCCCTTATGGCTGTTTATGTTAGGTAACTCTGAATTCATTTGCACCATGAGCTCCTAATGATCTTATCTATCAAGCTCACACATAAGAGATCTATTTCAATTACCCATCTTGCTACTTGTCAATTTTGCAGAGTAGGCCCAGTTATGAAATCTAAGTGCCCAATCGATGTTGGGCTTTGGATCCTAACATAGTATTTCATCTTGTACTAGTATGTTTCTCTGTCATGATTTTTTTTGGATCCTCTGATGTGAATACTTGATTTGGCTTTTTTCTATATAGGTGATATCCAAAGACGAGTCTGTAAAATCCACAAAAAGCTTTGAAGAAGTCCAGAATTGTGCCCACTTGCAGAAGGTTTGTATTTGTGATTGATTCAGTCGATAATTTATTTTGAAGTGCCAAATTGAGTAAGAAAATTGCAGAATATTTAAGAAAAAATGGTTTGGAAAATCCCAACTTTGGGACATTTGAAGAAAGAACTCCTTATTTTCTGGATAGTATTGAAATAGTTCAATTTTGGGAGTCATTTCTTTATTTTTAATTTAAAAACTGAACATTAACTTGAAAAATTAGATGAAATTAAAAAAGATATTACAAAAACCATACTCTTATAAATATTAGAAGTGACAATATTAGATGGTTGAAAGATGATAGCTTCTGCCATTGCATTTAACATAGAGAATCTAAACATATCAACATGAGTTAAGAATGTAGCCTTCTTGAGTTTCTTGAGGCCGTTTTTGGTTTCCTAGGCCTGTGATGATTCAATAAGACTTTCCCTGTTGCCTTTATTATGGTTCCCTTGGTTGCCTTGGTAGTTGGTATCTATCTAGGCTCACTACTCAAAGTTATCTGAATTAGAGGTAGACAGAAAATAAACTGGATATCATGAGTTAAGAATGTAATAAAAAATCGAGTTTTGTAGGAGCATATGACAATAAATTGCAATGAAAAGAATAGGAGAATCTATGTAGATGTTAGTTGTAGTTTAGTATTAGATAGGGCCGAATCTTGTGTGGGATTGATGATGGTTTTAGTAAAGAATAGGATTTGATCAGCCCCGGCTCTTAGCAGGAGCAGTAGGAGCGACTGCTCCGGGCCTCCGATTACGAGGGGCCTCATTTGATGATGACGAAGAGGAGGCGATAGAAAATGGATCATCAAGCATTAATGGTTGTTCGAGATGTAATTTCATTCTCTATTAATGGCTGTTCGAGACGTAATTTGGCATTCTCTATTCATAATTATGACTGTATGCAGGGAGGATGAAAATAACTGGATATATTGGTCACATAAGTAGTACTTGGGCAATACTCTGTTTATGACTTTAGACTATTGAATTTAAGTTAGTAGCTACTTACATCCTCTCTTCATTACTAAAGTTTATTAGTAGAAATATACTTTTATAATATTTTAACTTAAAATTTTATCACAATTTTTTCACTTGAAATAAATATACATTTGAGTTTTTTTTTTAATTTGAAATATTTTTTTTCTAAATATTACTGTTTTGAGATAAATAATTCAGCTAAAAATAGAAAATTAAATTTAGTATCAGTTTGCAAATTACAATTATTTACTTTTTATTGATTTAATTAAAAAGATAAATAATAATCTATTCTCAAATCAGATTTGCCATTATAATTTTTTCTTGCATTTTTCTACTTTATGATTTATGATTAGTATATGAAGTAATGCTTAGTTTTTGCAATTTGAATGGCATTATTATAAAATAATGTTTTAAAACTTTATACTTAAAAAAATCAAAAATATTTAATATCTTATAAGGGCCTCTATTTTCATTTTTGCTCCGGGCCTCTAAAATGTTTGAGACGGCCCTGGATTTGATCATTCTTCCATGATCTATGTATTCACTTCTTTCCAGCATTCATAATAAACTTCTTTCCTAGAAGCAGTCATACTGAAATTGTATTTGTCTTTCTTCAACAGTTGTTAATTACTTTTTTAGTTATCATTCTTCCTTCGCTTCGGAATTATTTACTTAAAAATAATTGCTTGATGGGGAGGCAAATTGACAAGGCAGGAAAGTATTAGGGAAAAAAAAAGAAAAAAGTAATCAAGTTATAATAAACAAAAGGAGAAAAGTGAGAAAAAGGTAACATAGTAATGTGGTGTATAATTACGTTTTTAGGGTGATGATTTATGTTAGAAGTATTGCATATATTATAAACTAAAGGAACTGTATTAGAATACGTATAATTCCTTTCATATCTTACTTTTATAATATGATCATATCTATATTTTATATTACAAAGAATTTTTTATTGCGATGATTATTATTATTTGGCTTGTACATACACACTAATATACACACTGCACATATGCTTGCTCCAAAATGAACAAACATCAGAACATATGCTTGCTTCAAAATCAACATCAGATCAGTACACAAATTAACAATAGCTGTACAGCTTGTATACCAAAATCAGAACATATGCTTGCTTCAAAATAAATATCAGATCAGTACTCAAATTAACAACAGCTGCACAGGATATTTTTTGACTGTATGTGATTGTTTAATTCCTTGTGCAGGATATTTTCCAAAAACCTCAACTTTGGAATACTTTAGTGTTGATATAATTTGGTGCGGATCACAAAGTGAGGTGTGTATGTCGTTTATCTCCTTTTATTATTTTATTGCGATGATTATTATTATTTGGCCTGTACATGTCAATTTGAGTACTAAATTTTAGTGAGTTGTTCATTTTACAAACAAATTATGTCGAAACTTTTACAATGTTATATTTATTTAGTTCAATACGATGATGCAATCCTGGATTCACAATTGTCTACCACATTTTGAATGAATTTGACTTACTATTTTGAATGAGTTTGTGAATATTGTGAGATGTTTAATTTTATTAATAAAAATAGGGTTAGTTTGATGTTTGTTTTGTGCATTTCAATTATGTTTGTTCTTTCCTTTGTGGGAAAAAATTTGATTATCGCCTTGGTTTTTTTGGTAAATGTACTGCATGCCTCATATATGTAGTAGAATTTTTTTTACATAATATTAACTGTATATGGTTTTATTAGGATGTCTCAACATATAGATAAGAGTTGGATAGATAAACCAAGAAACACTGAAGCTTATATTAAAGGAATTTATGAGTTTATAGAATTTGCAAAGAAAGGATTACAAAATGGAAAGATTATATGCCCATGTAACAAGTGTCAAGTTGATAGAAAGAAACTTCTTCCATTAGAAGATGTTGAAAGACACATTTTGTTTAAAGGCTTTTATAAGGAATACAAGGAGTGGATTTTTCATGGACCTCTAAGTGTCGCTGAAAATGTTTGCAATCAAATAGGGATTCCGTTTGAAGTTTCTAATGATTCAGAAGTTATAGGTCAGGATGATATATCAGGGTTACTTCGAGATGCTTTAGGGGTAAATATTCCTAGTGTTCCTGAGTTTGTTAGCGAACATGACGATGATAGTAGAGCCAATGAAGCAAATGATGAGTCTAATGATCAATTTGATTTTGATGAACACTTTTCCCAAGAGCCCAATGTTGACTCTTCCTTTGAAGAGGTTAAATATAATAGGCTACGAGAATCTTCAACAGAACCTCTTTATGAAGGTTGCACTTCCTTTTCAAAGTTATCATTCATATTGCATCTTTTTCATCTTAAGTGCATGTTTAAGTGGCCCGATAAATCCTTCTCAATGTTGATCAATCTTTTACTCGATGCATTTCCTCAAATAAAAAATTTTCCTTCCTCGTATTATCAAGCAAAGAAATTGATCATGGATTTGGGTTTAGG
This sequence comes from Amaranthus palmeri, assembly GCA_019776075.1. Classification (NCBI taxonomy): domain Eukaryota; kingdom Viridiplantae; phylum Streptophyta; class Magnoliopsida; order Caryophyllales; family Amaranthaceae; genus Amaranthus; species Amaranthus palmeri. The sequence goes on from JAAKBH010001539.1 coordinate 10,776, forward strand.
ATATGAAAAGATCCATGCTTGTCCCAACAATTGCACATTATATTGGGGTGAAATGGCGGAGAAAGATTGTTGCCCTAAATGTTCCACTTCAAGATGGAAGAGTGAAAATGACAAGGGTAAAGTTCCGGTAAAGGTGATGAGATATTTTCCATTAATTCCAAGATTAAAAAGGATGTATATGTCATCTAAGATTTCGAAAGACATGAGGTGGCACGATGAATGTAGAATTAATGATGGAAATCTTAGACATCCAGCGGATAGGCTAGCATGGAAGAATTTCGATACCTTATACCCTGATTTTGCCAAAGATGCTCGTAGCGTTAGGCTCGGTCTTGCTAGTGATGGGTTCAATCCTTATCGTCTCATGAACACGACATATAGTACATGGCCCATAGTTTTGATTCCTTATAATTTGCCTCCATGGCTTTGTATGAAGCCATCTTCATTTATACTTTCAATCATCATTTCGGGGAAGGAAGGACCAGGGAATGACATTGATATTTATATGTCTCCTTTGATACATGAGTTGAAATTGTTGTGGAGAGGTGTTGATGCATTTGATTCTTACACTAGTGAAAAATTTAAACTTCAAGCAGCTTTAATGTGGACAATTAATGACTTTCCTGCTTATGCCATGTTATCAGCATGGAGTACAAAGGGTTATAAAGCTTGCCCAGATTGTAATTACTCAACTCCATCAATACGGGTCGGGAAAAGGATATGTTATGTTGGGCATCGCAAATGGTTACCTAGTGATCATCCATTTAGATTTCAAGCGAGTTTGTTTGATGGGAGTGAAGAACATGAAAATGCCCCTTTGCCTTTAACTGGTTCAGATGTCTTAAGAGAGCAACTAAAATTAAAGCATACACATGGTAAAATCGAAAATTCAACAAGAAAACGGAATCGACAATGCATGGGTGATAATGATGTGAATGATGCTGATATTCTTTGGACTAAGAAGAGCATATTTTTCGACCTTCCTTATTGGGAGCATAATAGTCTTCGTCATAATTTAGATGTAATGCATATAGAGAAAAATGTGTGTGATAATGTGCTGGGAACTTTAATGAATGAAAGTGGAAAATGTAAAGATGATGAATTTGCTCGCTTATATGTTGAGTGTAAGAATGTGAAGCCACATTTTTGGGTTGAACGTAATGATGAAGGTGAAGTCATCGACATGCCCATAGCCCCATATTGCATGTCAGTAGAGGATAAGGTTGCATTTTTACATGTATTGGCAGAACTCAGATTTCCAGATGGATATGGGTCGAATATTTCCAGATGTGTGAGCATGAAAAATAAAAGACTGATAAATTTGAAGAGCCATGACAACCATATTTTGATGCAAGATATTCTTCCAATAGCGTTAAAAGCATCACAAACTTCAACAGTGGTTGATCTTATCGATGATCTGTCTTCATTTTTTAAGTCTTTATGTGCCAAAGATATCAATCCAGATCACCTTGACGCTTTACAATCCAAAATAGTTCAAGTTTTGTGTCAAATGGAGATTGACTTTCTTCCTCCTTTTTTTACTATTAGCGTTCATTTGTTAATTCATCTCGTGAAGGAGGTAAAGTTAGGAGGACCAGTTCATTACAGATGGATGTATCCCATTGAAAGGTTTGTATCCTTTGATTTTTGCACACTTTATTGTTCACTCATTAATTATTTGAGGAATATATTTAACTGTTAAGTTAATTTTCAAAAGGTACCTATCTCATCTTAAGACATATGTGAGAAATAAAGCTCAACCAGAGGGTTCTATTGCCGAAGGTTATATTCTTGAGGAAACTGTTACCTTTTGCTCAAGATATTTAGAAGGCGTGGAAACAGTGTTCAATCGACAACGCCGCAATGATGATGATGATGCTAATTTGTCTAGTTATTTATTCAATTCATGTGGTCGGCCGATTGGGGAGGTGAAAGCTATTGATTTAACTCACAAAAGTAAGATGCAAATACATCGTTATGTGCTAACTCAATTCCAAGAGTTGCTTCAGCCCTTCGAAGAGTAAATACTAAACATATGTATAATATTATTGAAGATATTTGCCATTTCTTAAAATTTATAGCACAATGATAATTATTGTTTTATTACAGAGAGTTCATGTATCAAAAGCAGAGAGAAAACCCCACAATTAGTCTTACTGATGAGTTGTTGAATAAATGGAAGTTTGAAGAATTTCCAAATTGGTTCAAATTGCAGGTTACCATTTAGCACCTTTATCAATTAAATTAAAAAGATTATAGTTAAGTGAACACATATTGTTAACCAATTGTTTCACACATAGGTACCAAACATTGATGAATCCAGTCCCGAAGGAAGAATGTTGATTGCATTGGCTTGTGGTCCTAGTTCATATGCTAATAGACTGAAGGGTCATGTAATCAATGGTTTCAAGTTCAATACATTCGCCAGTGAAAGAAACCGCAAAACACAAAATAGTGGAGTGATGGTGGAAGCCGATGAAAATACCTATTATGGAAGATTAACAGATATACTTGAAGTTGATTATCTTGGATCATTTAAAGTTGTGGTTTATCGTTGTGATTGGGTAGATTTGGTGAACGGGGTAGATAATAGTGGTACCAGGCCTCGAGTGAACTTTTCAAAGTTAATTCACAAGGGTCGTTTGTTAACTGATGAGCCATTTATTATTTCAAGTCAAGCAAAGCAAGTTTTTTATGTAAATGATAAATCAAAAAAAGGTTGGAGTTACGTAGTTGAAACTAGGCCTAGGGACTTGTTTGACCTTGGATATGATAGTGATTAATTTGAATGGATTGATGTAGCTATTTTATGCATTTTATTGATAGTGGACGTGAGTTTTTTTTTTATGAAATTTCTTATTTGTCTGAGGCTGTAACTTCAGTTGCAGTTATTTGTTGATGTTTTATGAGTTTCACATTTGCACTACGATTCTTTCTTGTTTTGTGCAGCTAAATCAACGTGTGGGTTGATTTTTTTCACTCTTGAATAATATTTCAAATAGGAAATTGATCCCATAAAAGTAGGTTCTGAGAGATCTACCAAAGTTTCAAATACTCTTATCATCTAGTCTTATATTGGTTCAAATTGCAAGTTCTGAGAGATCTACCAAAGTTTCTTTAGTGGCCTCTGTTTCAGCGTTACTTGGCATTTTGTTCCATCCTTAGAGGTAAAATAAGAACATATGAATTTCTATAAATTAATTGTTGTTGCTGGGTGCATTTACTTGGTATTAATCGGTGTTATTTTGGTGCAGGTTTATTGTAATTGTGAAATTATGAGCTTTCGAAGTAAAGCTTCACAAATTAATGCTGAAAATTATGTTCGGATCAAACAAGAGGCATCTGCAAACGTACCACTACGTACGACTTCAAAGACCACCAAACTTAACTCACATAGTCTTCAGTTTGGACCTTTTGAACCCAAGAAAACAAGTTTGAAGACTTCAATACCTACAAATGATCCACCTAATCGCTCCATGTTGTCAAATTCCAAGTCTTCAAGGCCCAATAATTATCCATCAAATACCTCTATGACGACTACAACCCTCAAGCCTTTAATTAATCCTTGCGCAAAGTCTTCACATGATGTTGCCAAACGCTCTCAAGTGGTACTGCCAGAGTCCTCAAATGGTATTGGTAAAAGCTCTATTCCTTCCAAGTCTACTGCTCCTACAAATGATCCTGCAACTTTTAAGTCTTCAACTCTTATCAATCCATTCACTAAGTCTTCAAATGGTATTTCTAAGAGCTTCATGCCTACCACTTTTAAGTCCTCGGCAGTGACCACTGATCTATCTATCAACACAAAGCCTACCAAGCCGAAGTTTATAACAACTATATATAGGTTAAGGAGTATGGAAGAGAACCTACTAGTTTAGAATGGTGGAAAAGATCACACGTTAAGAAGAATGGTGGTTATGTGGATGGAACACGCACTCGAGAGTTTCTGGTATGTAACTAGCTATAAAAACATAATCATTGTGATATGTTGTAGGAAACTGCTATAAAAATCTTTAACCTTTATGAAATTGTACAATTACATATATAAATTTGTGATATGTTGTAGGAAACTGCTGAAAATATAGTGGACGAACGTCTTTGTACTTCAGACCAAACTCGAGAGGTGATTGAGACAGAAGTCTTTAATGAGTTGATGTATGATGCTGAAAAACCTAATCAGCGTTTAGTTGGTTATGGTGTTGGGGTTACTAGAAACCATGTGTTTGGTCCCGAAGCTATATTTAGGAAGGCCAAGTTAGGTAATGGTGGAGTTATTTCGAGTGAAGTAATGAGTATCAAATCTTACCTAGTGTCTGCTGAGAGAAAAAACGATGAAGTTCTGTCACAACTTCAAAAAAGAAATGAAGCTGTTGAAAAGGAAAATGAAGAACTAAGAGCTCAACTAAGTCGTGTGGCTTCTTTTATAGAAAAACATGAACAAACTCAAGGATAGGTAAGTATTTTTTTTGCAGAATGAAGAAATCTAATTTATACTTGTATAATATTATGGATTTGTAATAATATGTGTTTTATATTTTATTTTAGGTTAAGAGAATAGAAGATGGAATGCAATGTATTTACGTTGATGCTGGTATGTGGTTTTTATTTATTAGTTTAGTTGATACTTGTATAATATTGTGGATTTAGAAGATAAACGATTTATTTAGTTTATATTTAATTTAGTTGTAATAGTTTATTTTTGATATTGGGAGAAGTTTCCACCTTTTGAGGTTTGATGCATTTGTCGTATGCTTTGATTGTTGGAATTTGTTGATGGTTGGGTTTGGATTTGCTATTTTATTGTTTGCAGGTGATATTGAAATTTTTGGAATGTTTATTTTACAAATGAAACTCTGCCGAAATTTCTACAGAATTTTCTCGATTTTTCTAAAAAAAAGTCAAAATTTAATGATAAGGGGTTAATGATCATCACTATTAACTTGTTTTTTTATGTCATCACTAGTGGAAAAAATGATATTGGCTGCTGCTTATTGGCTGCGGTCTTTTGGGAAACGCAGCCCATATGAGTAACAAAAAATCAGGAAAAAAAAAACAATAAAGGGCTGCGGTTTTTATGGATGTCCGCAGCCCAAAAGTGTTTCAAAAAGTATAATATAGAAAGGGCTGCGGTTTTCTTCGTGTCCGCAGCCCTTAACCCTTCGAAATTTATATATTGAATTTAAAAAAAAAAATTAAATAAAGGGCTGCGGTTTTTAAGTTTGTCCGCAGCCCTTATGCTCTTACGAATTATTGAGGAAATTTAAAAAAAAAAAATTACCTAAGGGGCTGCGGGCATGCTTAAAAACCGCAGCCCTAAACCCCTTAAAAAAAAAAATTAAAACGATCTATATTTTATAACGTTATACTAGCAGTAGCAGACTATTAGCCTTCTCTCAAAAAAGACTTGCTCTTCTTCCTCCTAATTCCCTAAACTCACGAAAAGTCTTCTCAAGTGTTCAAGCTGCTGTGTGCTCTTCTTCAATTCCGGCCTACTGTGTGCTCTTCTTCTTCAATTCCTTGAGACATTTCCTTGCTCACTTTTTCAAACGAAAAACCCACTGCTGTTCTTCTTCTTCTTCAAACCAAACTCCTTCTTCTTGCTCACTTTTCGAAAAACCCACGAATTGTTCTTCTTGTTCAAACGAAACTCCTTCTTCTTGCTCACTTGTTCAAACGAAACACCTTCTTGCTCACTTGTTCAAACGAAACTGCGGTTTTCTCTTCTTCATAAGGTATAACTAATTTACTTTTTTAATTTAATTTATTTTTGTTCAAGATTACTTATTTGTTCAAGATTACTGAATTGGGCTATGTTTGTTCAAGATTGCTGTTGGAATTATTGCTGTGCGAATTGCTCTTCTTCAAACCCACTGCTGTTCAAGGTACGAATTATTTCTGTTTTTTTTTTGTTTTTTTTTTGTTTTCTAAACCCACGGCTATGTTTGTTCAAGATTTCTGATTTCCTTTGTTCAAACCCACAGCAAACGAAATTTCTGATTATGAGTTTGGTTTTTTTTTTTTGTTTTTTTTTGTTTTCTAAAATGGGATTTTGCAAGTATGTCTAGGATATATGATTATAATTTGCACAAGAATTCAAATGAATAGTCTAATGTATTATATAGTGGAGATTTGGATGGTCGGATGTTAACCTTGGGTTTGTATTCGTTATGGGTTGTATGACGGTTTGTTGGTTTTCATAATTACAAGTTGTGACTTCCATGTATATGACGAAGGCGAAATTCATGGCCATAGCGGTGTCATTCAAAGAATTACCATAGTCAAAATGTGATACATTGGGCTACAAATTAGATGAGTTATTTTTGGTCAATCAAACATATTGATATTAATTATTCAGTATAGAATCATTTGGGAATAGAGTGAAGTTAAAAACTTAAGTTGATTCATGTAATTAAGTTGGTATTATTATGTGTTGATGGTAATGTGGTTGTTTAGATATGGCTTGCGAACACAAGGTTTAGATGGCTATTGTTGGTTCTAATGGGTTTTGAGTCCTAAGGAATATCAAATGAGTGAATGACTTTAAAACACAACTAAATTATATGGGTAATAGGGTTTAAGTGGTTTTATTAAAGAAGGGAGGAATATTTGAATTTGAGTTTTTCCCAAATGCAAAAGTCGAGTTCACTTTCTTGATGGCTACAAGAAAAATTGACTCGCTTTTGGGTTTCATATAATAGCATCAAATTGTTTTTCTCTTACTCTTGGTACCATGGTTTTAAAATTTCAATCTTTATTACATTGTAATAAGTTGTTCATTGAAATTTGCTTTTGTTTTTCATTGTAGGTACCCAATTGTAGAGCACACCAATATCATATCTAAATACTAAGGTAAATTTCTATTCAACTATGAAGTTTTATTTTTGATATTTTTATGGGTTGATGTTATAATTAGTTTGTTGATTATTTTGTTTAGTTGTTTAAGTTGTTTAATTTATAAGTTTTATGTATGTAGTTTTTTATGTTCGTTGTTTAATTTATTTTGTTTAGTTGTTTAATTTGTTAATTAATTATGTATGTAGTTTATTATGTATATATATGTAGTTTGATTTATTATGTATGTATAGTTTAATAATGTATGTAGTTTACTTATGTATGAATATAATCACAATAGTTTACTTATGTACTTAGTTTGTTAATTAATTAAAAAATATACATAATTTGAATAATTTAAATAATAAGAAGGTTAAGTATGGTAAATTTGGGTTATCTAGGGTTAAGCATATCTATACTTATGTATGTAATGTGTATTAATTTTGTTTTGAATTAAATAATCACACTTAGGATGACAAAAGATCGTTCTTGGATGTATGGAAGCATTGAATCGTCGGAATTTATTGATGGCGTGTTAGAATTTTGTAGTGTTGCGGTTGAACATCAAATTAGGACGGGGGGAGTTGGTTTTTATTGCCCATGTGTCAATTGTGGCAATGTATCAAAGGTAGATAGTGTTTATATGCTTAGGGAGCACATACTCCGACGTGGGTTTAGGCCTCAATATCATGTTTGGGTTTGGCATGGTGAGGAGGGAGTTTACAAGGAAAATAGGGTTGTTGAGGATGTCAATAATGTGGCCGATGTTAATGAGGATGTAGTGGATGAAGAGAATGTTGATGAGGATGTGGATCGTGTTGATGAGATGATGGAGGGAGTCGAGGATGAGTTAGGAAAACGTCCTCGTGTATTTGACTTGTTGACAGAGGCTTCTCAAAAGCCTTTGTATCCTGGATGTACAAAGTTCACCAAGCTTACAGCAGTTTTGACGATTTTCAACATTAAGTCAAAGTTCAATTGGAGTGACACTAGTTTCACAATGTTATTAGAAGCGTTAGGTGAGATGCTTCCCGAGGGAAATGAACTTCCAAAGTCGACATACTATGCCAAAAAGCTAATGTGTCCTTTCGGGTTAGAGTACCAAAAGATTCATGCGTGTCCGAATGATTGTGTATTGTATCGGAATGAAAACGAGAACTTAGAAGAGTGTCCTAGGTGTGGGTTATCGCGTTACAAGCGTAAAGGGGCTCGAGATGCTAAAGGGCCCCCGGCTAAGGTATTGTGGTATCTTCCAATAATACCAAGATTCAAGCGCTTGTTTTCTATAAAGAAAGATGCGTTAAATTTGAGGTGGCATGCAAATAGGGTGAAGAAAGATCACTTGCTCACACATCCATCCGATTCTCCGGAGTGGAAGAGTATTGATAGGTTGCACAAGACTTTTGGGGATGAAGTTCGTAATCTAAGGCTCGGACTGTGCACGGATGGAATGAACCCATTTGGCAATCTTAGTTCTCAACATAGTACTTGGCCGGTACTTTTAGTTATTTATAATTTGCCACCTTGGTTGTGTATGAAGCGTAAGTAAATTATGCTTTCGCTTCTTATCTCGGGCCCTAAGCAACCTGGTAACGACATAGATGTATATCTTGCACCTCTTGTTGAGGATTTGAGAAAGATGTGGGATGAAGGAGTTTCCGTGTATGATGCATATGCTAACGAGGAGTTCACCTTGCGTGCAATGCTTTTATGCACCGTTAACGATTTTCCGGCTTATGGAAACTTATCAGGGTATAAGAACAAAGGGAAGAAAGCGTGCCCAATATGTATGAAACTTGGCACACACCACTATTTAGTATATATAAATGTGTTGAAGTTGTTAGAATTGATAATTGGTTTCATATGCTTGAAATTAAGGGTCAAGTTGCGTTTTTTAACGGTTTTGAATGAATTTTGTCATTTTCGGGCGTAAAGTAGCTTAAACGTTGTTTGTTATGAATGAAACTTGGCACACACCACTATTTAGTATATATAAATGTGTTGAAGTTGTTAGAATTGATAATTGATTTCATATGCTTGAAATTAAGGGTCAAGTTGCGTTTTTTAACGGTTTTGAATGAATTTTGTCATTTTCGGGCGTAAAGTAGCTTAAACGTTGTTTGTTATGAATGAAACTTGGCACACACCACTATTTAGTATATATAAATGTGTTGAAGTTGTTAGAATTGATAATTGATTTCATATGCTTGAAATTAAGGGTCAAGTTGCGTTTTTTAACGGTTTTGAATGAATTTTGTCATTTTCGGGCGTAAAGTAGCTTAAACGTTGTTTGTTATGAATGAAACTTGGCACACACCACTATTTAGTATATATAAATGTGTTGAAGTTGTTAGAATTGATAATAGTTGTCATATGCTTGAAATTAAGGGTCAAGTTGCGTTTTTTAACGGTTTTGAATGAATTTTGTCATTTTCGGGCGTAAAGTAGATTAAACGTTGTTTGTTATGAATGAAACTTGGCACACACCACTATTTAGTATATATAAATGTGTTGAAGTTGTTAGAATTGATAATTGGTTTCATATGCTTGAAATCAAGGGTGAAGTTGCGTTTTTTAACGGTTTTGAATGAATTTTGTCATTTTCGGGCGTAAAGTAGCTTAAACGTTGTTTGTTATGAATGAAACTTGGCACACACCACTATTTGATGTATATAATTGTGTTGATGTTTTTAGAATTGAAAATAATTGTCATATGCTTGAAATTAAGGGTCAAGTTGCTTTTTTTAACGGTTTTTTTTTTACGATTTTTGTCACTTTCTAATGTAATTCTATTTTCCACTCTTTCAGGTACTTGATCTACAATGCATCTTTTCAGAGATGACATTGTGCCCGAGATTGCGACTGTGGATGACGATGTCCATAGTGAGTCGGATAAGGACTACGATCCGACGAAGGAGAAGGACATAGATGATGGTGATCAAGCCGTTGAGGAAGACGATCCATTTGTTAGACACGAGCAATTGGCTCATGATGCTCCTCCTATTTATGAGACGGCTTCTACTCAAACAGCGACAACTTCAAAGAAACGAAAAGGGCGAGGTCCTACGAAAAACCTCAAAGTCAAAGAGCCCATGTACCTCGAATACAATGCCTTGGGTCAACCGTGTGGAAAGTGGCGTAAGGAATATGGAAAATAAGTGGGTTTATGTGTTCGGAAGATTTCCATATTACACGCCTGGCACGAGGTTCCAGAGGGCTTGAAGAAGTCATTTTGGGATGATACGATGGTAATAATTTACTTTATTAATTTACTTTAGTCTTTTATTAATTTACTTTAGTCTTTTATTAATTTACTTTTATTTTAAAATTAATTGAATTGACATTAATTATTAATTATATTTTCCTTTTGTAGAATCTTTTCCACATCGAGCACGACGAAGAAAAGAAGAGTATTTTTCTTTCAGCTGTTGCTGAAAGATTAAGAGACTTCAAGGCGAAGCTCGTAGGTGGTTGGATTACCAAGAAGCGTCACCGTTTGACCAAGAAGGTCAAAACGGGAATTAAAGATGGAGAACAAGCTCCCTCCAAAATGCCGTATGAGATATGGCCACACATATCTAAAAATGAGTGGGAGGCATTTGTTGCTAGGAAAACAACTCTTAATGAAGTTGTAAGTATTATAGCTTTTCATTTTTATTTACTTCTTTTGATTTAATTATTAAACTAATAATATATGACATTTGACTTATTATGTTTATTAATTAGGAAAAACGTGGTAAAGCTTCCGAGTCGGCAAAGAAAAGGAAGTTTTACCATCACATGGGGTCAAGAACTTATGATGAGGCCCGTAAAGAGTGGGTGGATGCGGGATTGTACCCCAAACAGAGCTCAGCCGCGAGCTCATCTACGACTACCCCATCCGTGAGTACTCCAGCGGGAGATCGGGTGCTAGATTGGTATTGCGGGCTTCATGCTCGAGATGAAAGTGGTAAATTTACCATTCCCGATCCTGGAACGAAGAAGATCGCGGATGCTGTGGTGAGTTTTCATATCATTTAGCCTTATATTCTTGATTTGTTATGTGTTTAAACTAATTGATCGTTTTTATTTGAACAGATGGGCTGGAAGGAAAAAGAGGCTACGGGGGAGTTCACCCCAAAAGGCAATGTTGATGCATTGCATATGGTCTTAGGGAAAGACCATCAGGGGCGGGTAGTCGGCAAAGGAGGCGTCCGCGTGGGCGTGAAGAAAGCATTTGGCAAAGAGTTCGCTACTCCTCGATCCAGAACGATGCCATCTCTTGAGGAAGTAGAGAAACGAATCGAGGAGAAAATCACAGCCAAAGTCACCGCAAAAGTGACTAAGGACGTCTTCGACAAGATGGCATCACTATTGCAGAAGTTAGGAGCTACCCATGACGACTTGGCCAATTTGATTGCCGAGGACCAACAAAGTCAACATGGGGATCCTAAGGCATTGGTGGAGCCATCGCCCGAGCCCCTTACCCCCGTAGCACACCAGCCCATTACCCGTAGCACACCCGAGCCTCACATTCCAACGCCGGAGACCATGAACTCCGTTACTCAGGTTTCGGAAACAACACCTGATGAGCCAGTGATAAAGGTACATTTAATTTTTAAATATACAAGCGCGTATTTATTTAAATTTCAACGTGTTTTGATAATTTATCATGATGTTAATTATACTAAACGAAAAAATTTTTAGGAGGCGACTCCTTGCTCTCTTTTGTTGCCTCAGTTAGGCGTTGCTCGTGGTGGCGACTTAACTGAGGTTGCATTCGGTGAGGCGCAGCCAAACCAAGTGGGCCAAACAGTGCATTCAATGCCTGTTACACGTGGCCACATTAGTGTGACGGTAGAAACTATCGTTAAGGGGTTCGAGGATTTCTCACTTCCGGTTCCAATGCCAGAATGGAACCTTGAGACTTTATCGAACGCCCAAGGTAGTTTCGTCACATGGCCATATGCTTGGGTCCGACTCACGGCGAAGGTAATATATCTTTAGTATTATTTTATTTGTTTTTATTATTTTAATTGCGTGAGTAATTAAACTAATTTAATTGTATGAAATGAAATAGGAAAAGAGCTCAAAGGGCTCTAAAAGAGAGATCGGTTCCTCATCATCGGTGACAATCACTCCAATCTTGAGTGATGAGGAGCTTAAAGATCTCTCTTCAGATTGTCTATGGCTGCACAAGGGTGCATCTCGCATGACTGAGGAGGACCCACTTCTTCTACCCCTAGGCACGGACCAATTTCACACTGCCGAAGATGGTTTCGTCATTATTGGTCCTAGTGACATTGGGCAATTTTTGCGAGGGGAGATGTTGAATGTCGCCCTTATTCATGTCTACATGCTGTATGTGATTTTTTATCTTACAATTTAGGTTTTATTGTTTAATTGTTTTAATAATCGAATGACTGACAAAATTTTCTTATTCGTGAGTTTAGTGGGATGTACGAGGAGTTGAATAGCCTCGAACCTCCAATAACATTTGGATGGTTTGATCCTGAGTCTATTAGGGGTGAAAAGAGTGTTACTGATCCAGATGACGTCAAAGCATACGTAGAACGTGCTTTGAAACATTCATTTGAATCGAAACACTCATTCATTCTGGCCCCGTACTATGAAAGGTGATTAGGTTTATTATTTTATTAAATTGAACTTAAATTTTGATTTTACTTACGTTCACATATTCTCTATCATGATGATTTAAAATCGTGGTTTTTGTAGTGTGCATTGGATGCTTTTGGTCATATGTCCGATGACCAATATGGTGCACGTTTTCGACTCACTAAGTCGTGGAAATCCCGTGCCTCGCAACATGAAATTTAAAGCTTTGTTGAATTCGTAAGTTTATAAATTGTCAATTAATTTCATTTAAGTGTTATATATATATATTATTGTCAATTAATTTCAATTAATTTCTTTACTCTTGTGTCTCAGGGTTATGAAGAAAATGCGTGGCGAAATGGGATGTGCTACAAGAGCCACTAACCCGAAATGGAGAGCAGTAAAGGTATATATAACATTATTTAGTATATATTATTGTCTTGAATTAATTAAAATTGAAAACATTTGTCAAATGATTGAAATTAGTTAGAATTGAAAACAATTCGACCATAAAATAGCTTAAACCTTGTTTGTTATGAATGAAACATGGCACACAACACTATTTGGTGTATATAAATGTGTTGAATTTGTTAGAATTGAAAATAGTTGTCATTAGCTCAAAATTAAGGGTCAAGTTGCGTTTTTTAAGGTTTTTGAATGAATTTTGTCATTTTCGGGTGTAAAGTAGCTTAAACCTTGTTTGTTATGATTGAAACTTGGCACACAACACTCTTTGGTGTATATAAATGTGTTGAAGTTGTTAGAATTGAAAATAGTTGTCATTTGCTCAAAATTAAGGGTCAAGTTGCGTTTTTTAAGATTTTTGAATGAATTTTGTCATTTTCGGGCGTAAAGTAGCTTAAACGTTGTTTGTTATGAATGAAACTTGGCACACAACACTATTTGGTGTATATAAATGTGTTGAAGTTGTTAGAATTGAAAATAGTCGTCATTTGCTCAAAATTAAGGGTCAAGTTGCGTTTTTTAACGCTTTTGAATGAATTTTGTCATTTTCGGGCGTAAAGTAGCTTAAACCTTGTTTGTTATGATTGAAACTTGGCACACAACACTCTTTGGTGTATATAAATGTGTTGAAGTTGTTAGAATTGAAAATAGTTGTCATTTGCTCAAAATTAAGGGTCAAGTTGCGTTTTTTAACGCTTTTGAATGAATTTTGTCATTTTCGGGCGTAAAGTAGCTTAAACCTTGTTTGTTATGATTGAAACTTGGCACACAACACTCTTTGGTGTATATAAATGTGTTGAAGTTGTTAGAATTAAAAATAGTTGTCATTTGCTCAAAATTAAGGGTCAAGTTGCGTTTTTTTAAGGTTTTTGAATGAATTTTGTCATTTTCGGGCGTAAAGTAGCTTAAACGTTGTTTGTTATGTATGAAACTTGGCACACAACACTATTTGGTGTATATAAATGTGTTGAAGTTGTTAGAATTGAAAATAGTTGTCATTTGCTCAAAATTAAGGGTCAAGTTGCGTTTTTTAACGCTTTTGAATGAATTTTGTCATTTTCGGGCGTAAAGTAGCTTAAACCTTGTTTGTTATGATTGAAACTTGGCACACAACACTATTTGGTGTATATAAATGTGTTGAAGTTGTTAGAATTGAAAATAGTTGTCATTAGCTCAAAATTAAGGGTCAAGTTGCGTTTTTTAAGGTTTTTGAATGAATTTTGTCATTTTCGGGCGTAAAGTAGCTTAAACGTTGTTTGTTATGAATGAAACTTGACACACAACACTATTTGGTATATATAAATGTGTTGAAGTTGTTAGAATTGAAAATAGTTGTCATTTGTTCAAAATTAAGGGTCAAGTTGCGTTTTTTAAGGTTTTGAATGAATTTTGTCATTTTCGGGCGTAAAGTAGCTTAAACCTTGTTTGTTATGAATGAAACTTGGCACACAACACTATTTGGTGTATATAAATGTGTTGAAGTTGTTAGAATTGAAAATAGTTGTCATTAGCTCAAAATTAAGGGTCAAGTTTCGTTTTTTAAGGTTTTTGAATGAATTTTATCATTTTCGTGCGTAAAGTAGCTTAAACCTTGTTTGTTATAAATGAAACTTGACACACAACACTATTTGGTGTATATAAATGTGTTAAAGTTGTTAGAATTGAAAATAGTTGTCATTTGCTCAAAATTAAGGGTCAAGTTGCGTTTTTTAAGGTTTTTGAATGAATTTTGTCATTTTCGGGCGTAAAGTAGCTTAAACCTTGTTTGTTATGAATGAAACTTGGCACACAACACTATTTGGTATATATAAATGTGTTGAAGTTTTTAGAATTGAAAATAGTTGTCATTTGCTCAAAATTAAGGGTCAAGTTGCGTTTTTTAACGCTTTTAATGAATTTGGCATTTTCGAGCGTAAAGTAGCTTAAACCTTGTTGTTATGCATGAACTTGGCACACAACTTATTTGGTATATATAATTGTGTTAAAGTTGTTAGAATCGAAAATAATTGTCATTTGCTCAAAATTAAGTGTTAAGTTGCGTTTTTAACGGTTTTGAAGCATTTTAATTTGGCACTAATATATAATATTTTTTTTCTTAGTGTTTTCAACAAAAAATTCCATTCATTGCGGCTACTACGTTATTAAATTATGGATGATCTCATCGAAGCCGTCAAGAATGTCGGGGTTGAAAATATTGATTCCGTAAGTATTTTATTTAATTAGTTATTATATATGTTTTTAAATTATTTATTTATAATATATATATTAATTATATTATAATGTACGACTAACTTTTTAATAATAATTTGATTTTAATTCGTAGATTTGACTCTCCAAGACCAACACGCGAATTGACGGATATTGAACTACGCAAGTCAAAGACAAAGTCGCGGTGTTTATGTCTAATTTATTAAGTTGGTAGCTAGATTATTATATATATATGTATATATCGTGTAGCTTAGCTAGAGTACTTTAATTTATATGTATCGTTTTATATTTCTAATTATATGCGGTGTAATGTATATACTTTATGTATATAATTTTATATATATATTATAATTGAGTGATATTTTGGCATTTATCGACGGTTTATTATTGTGAAATATTTATTATTTAATAATTATGCTAATAATTATTATTTATTATACAATTAAAATGAAAACAAAAAAAAATTAAAAAAAAAAATAGGATAGGGGCTGCGGTTTTATACCATGTCCGCAGCCCTTGAGGGTTCAACAGCAATGCCTATAATGCACTAAGGGCTGCGGTTTTTAGTAAATGTCCGCAGCCCTTGATGTTTCACACAGCACAGCCTATAATGCACTAAGGGCTGCGGTTTTTGTCCCTGTCCGCAGCCCCTAACCTTTTTTTTTGGCTGCGTATTTGACCGCAGCCCTTTAATATTATTTGTTGCTGCTACAATAATGGCTGGGGTCACAATACGCAGCCCAAAGGGTCTAAAAAACCGCAGCCCTTGAGCTTTTTTCTACTAGTGCATTCTTGTTTTTATAACTAAAGTAATCATCAATCCTTTTTTTTTTTGTAGGTTTTAACTTTTCATCTAGTATACTTAGCTTGAAATGAAGAAGCAAACTTGTAGATTACTTTCTTAGATTACTATTAAGCTTTTTATATTGTCAATTGTAAAGAGAACTTCAATATAGACTATGTTGGATATCCTTTTAGATTTGTTGTAATCGATATAGATATTTTAGATTTGTTGTAATCGATATATATACATATGTAAGTTAATTAATTGTGAGTTGCTTTTTATTTTAAGTATATATTTTTTGGTTATGAGTAAAAAATTATATGCCATGAGCTTGATGTGAAAAATTGTACATTACCTTTTAATGGAAAAGTACCCAACCAAATTCACTAAAAAACAACTCGGTAAAGGGCTTTTAGACACTTTTGAATGTCACAAATCTAAACTATTATGGTTAGATTTTTAGTATTTTTGACGCTTTAATATGTCTAAAACACAAATATTTTAGACGCTTTAAAGTGTCTAAAAAAACACAAAATATTTTAGACGCATTAAAGTGTCCAAAATTCAACTATTTTAGACGCTCTAAAATGTCTAAATCCACTTTTTAGACGCTTTTTTCCGTCACAAATGAGTTGATAATATATGAAAACGTAAGTGGGAAAAAGTCTTGTGACGGAAAAAAGCGTCTAAAAGTAAACAATTTTGGACACCACAAAGCGTCTAAAAAAAGGGTCTAAAAGTTTTGTGACACTTGATTTTTAGACGCTTGGAAAAGCGTCTAAAAGATTATTTTAGACGCAAAAAAGCGTCTAAAAGCTCCGTCCTTAGCGTCTAAAACCCATATGTTTTTTTTGTAGTGAAATTTATTATGGTAATGAATTGGTCAATTAATATATAATAAAACTGATTAAGATAATGTCAACAAAAGTAATATAGAATTTATTATGATAATGTTGGTAAAGAACTAAGAAGAAATTTAATGGGCAACTAGCATGAGGCGTGGATATAGAGGAGAATTAAAGTTACAAGTGATGTTTCTCCAAAAAATAATTAAGATATCAAGCTTCAAACCCCAGGCATCTTTATGGCATGATGAATATCAAACCACCTTCTCAAATTTAATTCAATGACTACAAACTTCATTAACAATATTTTGGGCCCCCTTGTTCTGGGGCTCGGTTCGGTGGAACACCCTGAACTGCCTCAGAACCGCCTTTGGTATTATGGGATGCTTAGGTTTGTTAGATACGATGAATTGATTGTTTTGATATCATGTTTGGTGTTTACGAAAACTCTTCCTGTTACAGGTCTCAGATACAAACATTATATACACTAGGCATGCCGACTCTGCTCCGTGAGAGATAGACGCATAGATCATTCCGTACTTGCAGTGAGTGAGGTTGTATGACTTCCACCTTGTCGCTTACGATAGAGTTAATCGTGCGATGGTCACAACATTACCGGAGCATTGGCGTCAGAAAACGCACACCTTCCATCTTCCTCTGGGTGAGGCCATTGTCACCCTACTAGATGTAGTTGTCCTGACACGGCTTCTCATTGAGGGTGCTGCCGTGTCCACTAGCGGACACTAGCTTTCTAGTTGGCCGACTACAGTTGAGACAGTTCTAGGGGTGTGATCCTCTGATGACGCTGTTAGAGGGAGCAGTTTGAAGCACACTTGGCTGGCACGTACATTTTTGACCCTGCCTGATGGTGCTGGCGAGGGCACGGTTGAGAGATACACCTTACTAGCAGCCAAGTGTAGAGTGTTAGAATATACGGTCAAATATTCTAACATTATTTCCAGAATAATATGTAGATATTTTAGGCAAGGATTTATTTCTATAATATTGTTAATTAGGCAACTCTTAGCATAATTCTTATATATATTCTAATCATAGAGATCAATGAGTAATACAGAAAAATTACCCCAAAACCTACTGTTTTACTTAATTTCATGGTATCAGAGCCGGAACGTTCTTGAGGCGTTCGAGCGGCGTCATCATATACCGAAACACAAAAAACCCTTACCTTTTACCAGAAAATGGAAGACGATTCCAAAACCTTAATCTTACCAGACCAGCCAGTAACAATGGGTCAGTTATTGCAACTGATTTCTTAATTAAACACCAATAAACCAACCCATGAACCAGTAACAAACCCTACGTCGTTCTCGATATCCGAGAAACTGAACCATCAACACTATACCAAATGGTCCAGGCTGATGCACTGGGCCCTCAGTGGTCGTGGTCGGCTCAACCATATCATCGCCGAACCACCATCACCAAACGACCCTGAGTACAGCCAGTGGACAAGGCAAGACTCGATAGTCATTTCATGGATTATCGAAAATATCGACCCGGATCTAGTAAACCAATTCCTCGATTTCCTAACAGCAAGATCATTGTGGAAAGGATCGAAACTTTATATACCAGTGGCAGTGATGGTCTTCAAATTTTTGACCTCACTGTCAAAGCCAATAAAATTGAACAAGGGGCAGATACCGTTGAACATTACTACAGTAAACTCATAAATCTGTGGAAGGAAATCGATAGAAGGCAACCAAATCCGATGAAGGACCCAGAGGATATCACTATTTACAATCGGTTAATTCAACAAAACAGTTTGTATCAGTTCTTGGCAGGAATAGACGAGAGCTTTGATAAAGACCGGCGAGATCTCCTCCTCCTAAATCCCCTGCCCACGGCTAAAGAGGCATACGCCACCATCAGGAGAGAGGTGATGCGAAGGGGGATAATGAAAAAAGAACCCTCATCCTTCAAATCATCGGGCTTTGTGGGAGTTTTCGCCGCCAAAGGAAGGCCGGAAAAATCTTACCGGCGTAATGATGATAAAGCCAATCTACAGTGCACTCATTGTGGAGGAAAGAGACACACCAAAAACGAGTGCTTCAAGCTTGTCGGATATCCTGAGTGGTGGCCGGATGAGAGGAAAAGAGGAACCTCGAATCAGTGGGGAAAGCAACGGACTAAAATAAAGAAGGCAGAGCAGCCATTGGTTCGAGTATAGCCCAGAACAGCACCGGAAATAATGGTGAGATTGAAGAAAAATCAGGTCAGGCCTTTAATTTCATGAAAATGGGAGATGAAAGGGAGAGTAAGTGTTCTTACTCTAACATCTCTTTTGAGACAGAAGGACATAGAGGCATGCCTTTGGTCTTGAATAAAGAGGAGTCCTTCTCTTTTTGTAAGAAAAGACCATGCCTAAATGGTGGGACAACACCATGTGAAAGTGACCCCTCAATTAATGATGAGGGGCACGTGTGTTGTGGAGAAAGAATGGGCTTATCTAGCCTTAATTCCAATTTGTCACGCCAAAGTACATACCCGAATAATTTTAGTTGGATTTTCGATTGCAGAGCAACGGATACAATGTCATATGATCCCGATGATTTTATTTCACATGAAAAACCGACTAAACTTTTAATCAAAACCGCTAACGGAGAAGAAATTAAAGTTGCAGGAGCGGGAAAAATTTCCTTGACGGAAAATTTGAATTCGAATAATTGTTTATATGTTCCTGATCTCTCGCATAAACTTTTGTTCGTTAGTCAGCTGACAAAAGAGCTCGGATGTATGGTTCTCATGACCTCTGATTGTTGTGTGGTGCAGGATGCTCGGACATGGACGACTATTGGGCGTGGTATTGAAAAAAGAGGACATTACTATCTGGAGGAGACAGTTCAAAAAGGCAAAACAGTTCTTGCTCGAGGGTCAAAGGAACAATAACTATGGACTTGGCACCGAAGGCTTGGACATCCATCTGTAGGGTACTTAGAGAAACTTTTTCCTACTTTAGCTGGGTTAAATTTAGATTTCAAGTGTGAAACATGTATTCGTGCGAAGAGCCATAAACACTCGTACTCTAGTAGTTTGAATAAAACCAATGTACCGTTTATGTTTATTCATTCTGATGTGTGGGGACCTTCTCCTGTGTTTGGATCACATGATTTTTCATACTATGTTATTTTTATTGATGATTGTACCCGGATGAGTTGGATATATTTCTTGAAACATAAGTCTGAGGTGTTTAAAGTTTTTGTGGATTTTTATAATATGATATGTACCCAATTCCAGACCCAACCCCGAATTCTGAGGACTGACAATGGTAGAGAATACATAAACTCTGACTTCCACCAATTTTGTGCTACCAAAGGCCTAATCCACCAAACCACCTGTCCAGATACACCTCAACAAAACGGTGTAGCTGAACGAAAAAATCGAACCCTCCTTGAAATTACCCGAGCCATTATGCTTGATTCCCATGTCCCAAAATTCTTTTGGCCCGAAGCCATTGCTACTGCAAACTACCTCACCAACCGTTTACCCACCAAAGCCCTCAACCTCAAAACACCCTTAGAAGCTCTCCAAATGCATTACCCTGTACCTTCCTCACATTCTCTACCACCACGAATCTTTGGGTGCACCGTTTATGTCCATTGTCCCAAGCGGGTTAGAAATAAACTTGAGCCTCGAGCAGCTAAGTGTGTCTTTGTTGGGTACGAGAGAAATCAAAAAGGGTATCGGTGTTATAACCCTCTAGACCGTAAGGTACACACTACTATGGATTGCGAGTTCCTGGAGTCTGAGTTCTATTATACCCATTCTCGATGTCAGGGGGAGAGACAACAAAATGACGATCTCAGATGGTTAATCAGTCCATGGTTGCCAGACCTTGACCCAAAAGAGCAAGTAGGCGAAGTAACTGAACTATCTCAACCAGCTGTAGAGTCTCCACCACAGCCAACCCTGTCTGAACATCAAGTGAGTAACTTAGTTGATGAACAGGAGTCTCTTGATACTAATACTGTTGATATGCCAATTGAGAATTTGGAGACAAGTCAGGACCAGACTAAGGAAAAAGGGTACTCTCTCCCACCGCGGAGTACCCGGGGCATTCCTCTTAAAAGGTATGACCCAGATTATGAGGCGAAGAGGTCGAGATACCCTGTTGAGGTGCAGAATGGTGAAAATCTGTCTCAAAGTGCTCTTGCCTTCAATGCTGCACTGTACGAGACAAAGCTCCCAAACAATGTCGAAGAAGCACTGAAACTTGATCACTGGAAGAAAGCCATGGAAGAAGAGATAAGGGCACTACAAAAAAACAACACTTGGGTGAAGTGTGCTCTACCAGACAGGAAAAAGGTTGTTGGGTGCAAATGGGTGTTCACGGTTAAATATAAAGCAGATGGAACTATTGAAAGGTAAAAGGCTCGCCTTGTAGCTAAGGGGTATACCCAGACTTATGAAGTTGATTACTCAGAGACTTTCTCACCGGTTGCGAAACTTGACACAATCCGAGTTTTATTCTCCATTGCAACAAACTTGGACTGGCCTCTCTCTATCAGTTCGACGTCAAGAATGCCTTCCTTCATGGGGAATTAAAGGAAGAAGTATCTATGCAGGCGCCGCCAGGTTTCTCCATGGACTTCTCAGAGAATGAAGGGTGTAGGCTAAAGAAGGCACTATATGGTCTAAAACAGTCACCCAGAGCGTGGTTTGGGAGATTTACATCAGCAATGAGGAGATTCGGTTACAGACAGAGCAACTCCGATCATACTTTGTTTCTGAAGAAAAAGGAAGGGAAAATAACATGTCTAATCATTTATGTGGATGACATGATAATTACAGGGGATGACAGAGAGGAAATAAAAATTCTCAAAGGCAAACTATTCCAGGAGTTTGAGATGAAGGATCTGGGGAGACTTAAGTACTTCTTGGGAATTGAAGTCTTAAGGTCAAACAGGGGCATCTTCATTTTCCAACGGAAATATATTCTGGACTTGTTAGCTGAAGTAGGGATGTTAGATTGCAAACCGATGGAAACTCCAATGGTTGCAAACCATGGGTTACAGATGCTTCCAGATGGAGAACCCATTGATTGTTCTCAATGCCAGCGTCTAGTAGGGAAATTGATATACTTGGCTCATACTAGGCCAGACATTGCTTATGCAGTTGGAGTTGTGAGTCGATTCATGCATAGACCCCAGATTCAACACATGGAGGTAGTAATCAGGATCCTGAGATACTTAAAGGGAACCCCAGGGAGAGGAGTTTTCTATCAGAAGAACGGTAACTTGTATCTAGTAGCCTACACTGATGCAAACTGGGCAGGAGATAGAGATGATCGGAAATCTACATCGGGATACTTTACCCTCATAGGAGGAAACCTTGTGACTTGGAGAAGTAAAAAACAGAAGGTAGTTGCACTCTCCAGTGCTGAAGCAGAATTTAGAGGAGTAGCGAAAGGAGTAACAGAGGTCCTATCGCTCAGGAAGTTACTAACGGAACTTGGGTTTGCGCCTACTAAGAGTTGCGTGTTATACTGTGACAATAAAGCTGCAATTGACATATCAGAGAATCCAGTGCAATATGATCGCACTAAGCACGTTGAGATAGATAGACATTTCATAAAGGAAAAGTTAGAAGATGAGATAATCAAGCTTCCGCATGTTCGCTCTGAAGATCAATTAGCAGATATTCTTACAAAAGCAGTAGGGACACAGTTCTTCGAAGAGGTCTTATGCAAGTTGGGAGTTGGTGACCCTACTACCCAACTTGAGGGGGAGTGTTAGAATATACGGTCAAATATTCTAGCATTATTTCCAGAATAATATGTAGATATTTTAGGCAAGGATTTATTTCTGCAATATTGTTAATTAGGCAACTCTTAGCATAATTCTTGTAAATATTCTAATTAGTGATGGCCACGGTCCGGGTTGGCCCGGAACCGAACCGGTCCCGAACCGCTTGAAACCGGAACCGGAACGTCCGCGACATGTTCCGACCCGGAACCGTGAACCCACCGGAAAAAAGTTGCCGGAACCGTGGAACCGCCGGGAAAAATCGAAAAAAACGAACCAAAGAACCGCGGACCGGTTCACCCGCCCCACTGGTTCAGTGGAACCGCCCAGAACCGCGGACCTGGACCAGAACGGTTCACCCGGCCCAACGGTGCCATGGAACCGGACCCGGAGCTGAAAAACTGCATCAACTTCAAACGCTCGCCATTTCATGCTCGGTTATGGGAATCGGACATATAATATACCGTTGGAAAGCCCTTGAAGTCTAGTTTCCAATTCCGTAAACCTTGTATTAATACAATATTCTTATCAAAAGTTATAGCCAAAAGAGTAGACATGTATCAAATTTCACCTTAATACTTTTGCATTAACAACACTTTTCTACTCTTTTGCTTTTTTACTCTTCATGGCTTGACAAAATTGATAGCTTGATACGTTCTTTGAGCCTTGTAAACATGATTAGCACTAAAAACCAACAAAAATGACTCAAAGTACCATAATTCACCCATTTGGCTACAAATTGGACATACAATACCGAAATGGAGTGAAACCACATAAAACAACCCTAAACCGCCACTAAACATCGAAAATGAGCGCAAATATGTTAATGATGAGTGCAAATAATTGCACTTATCATATGTCCACGAAACTAAGATTTTTTCATATGTTTATGAACCAAACGTTCACTTAGTAATAAGTGAATGTATTATTGTTTTTTATCATCTTCTTAGACATTCTCATGATGATAGTAACGTTTTTTAAAGCCGATTCTTGCAGATATAATGGATAAGTGGAAAGCGTATTTCACTAATTTTCCTTATACTTATGGAATTGCGACAATTTTAGATCCGTGTTTTAGGACGGAAAACCTAAGTAAAATAATAGGATTTTAGTACCAAGCATTAGATCGTCCGTCTAGTGATGTACATAATCGTGTAGAAAATTGCAAAAAACTTTTAGCGGACCTTTATGACCATTATTCTAGTATATATAACCCGAGTCGCGATACGTCTAGGCGTGCTAGCGTCTCGGCACGTCCGATTATTATAATCTCGTAATCCCTAACATAATAAGTCGAGATGATACTTTTCTAGTCATCTTCTTCCTCCTCCTCCGCTTCATATTTAAAATTAGATAATTATCTTAAACATCACTTTGAAATCGACGATGATCTTTATTTTATTTATGATCTTTATAGTTGATTCTTCGGGATACGTAGGCAGCTTAGTATTCCTTTGAAAATACTAGGTTCAAGTCCATTCTCTCCCTTTTTTTTTTATTTATGATCTTTATCGTTGATTCGTTTCTTATTAATTTATTTATTCCTTCTTTATCGATGATGATCAAGACGAAGATGATCCATGGATGATGATGGATACGTCTGCATCATCGTCGGGAGGAGAGTCGGCAGAAGCATCCAACCAACCAGATGATGAAGAAGACGAGTAGGATCGCGACTACGGAATATCGGACCACGACATTCAACAACTACTAATAAAAGGTATGACAGAGAACTACGTAGACTTTGATTCCTTCGGGATACGTAGGAAGCTTAGTAGTCCTTCGGGATACTAGGTTCAAGTCCATTCTCTCCCTTTTTTATTTATGATCTTTATCGTTGATTCGTTTCTTATTAATTTATTTTTTTCGTTCTTTTTAGTAAATATTTTAATAACGATGACAACCAATGCATTTCGCTAATAATCAAGTAATCGATGAAGGTACGTCCGCATTATTATAGTATTTTTTTAATTAAAATTAAAGGAAAAATAAGAATGGAACCGATGGTCCGACCCACCCGACCCGGGAATTGGGACCGCCGGAACCGTCTCATAAACCGCCAAGGAACCGGGTTGGAACCGGCCAGAACCGGAACCGGAACCGGTTGGAACCGGAACGGAACCGACCCAACCCGGACCGTGGCCATCACTAATTCTAATCATAGAGATCAATGAGTAATACAGAAAAATTACCCCAAAACCTACTGTTTTACTTAATTTCATAGAGATTGTACTTGACGCTACTTGATGCGCCATGGGAGCATATTGCGGGACATAGTTGGGGGTCTGGTGCCCTTGGTTACTTATACAGGAGGCTATGCGATGCCTCAAGGAAGCATTTGAAGAAGATCTCAAGGCCATTGATTATTTTCCAGGTAATTCTAAGTTTATTGTTTTATTTCCTTATATATTCAAATCAATTACATTTACTAACTTATGTAACATAACATAGCTTGGGCGTATGAGCACATTCTCATTGGGCAACTAATGAGAATGGTTGGCCGTGGTGCTGTTGCTCCACCACCCACTCCCGACCAAGATCTCCCATATGGATCAAGATGGTCTTTTGCCCGGTACACTAGGACGCATACTGGATCTGGCATCGCTAACTCTCGGGATCAGTTGGATCTATTTATTATATATTTATTACTATCGAAGGAGGCGTAAGAGTCACAGTTATAGGATATTAACATTTGTAGTCTTTAGATATTTTGACATTGGTTCATATTTTGTTATGTATGTATATATGATTATCGTTTTTATCCTATTTTGAATGACTTAAAGTTGATGACTTCATTACAAATGGAAGATAGCGATAATTCAACATAGTTTCATTAATAATGATTACCAATACATCGTTCATTCATGAAATATAACGATTACAACTTAAGTATGCTTATTAAACTTTTTCAAGATCCTCTCGGTTTCTTCACTTCTACGCGCCTTATCCATTGCTTCTCTTTTCAAGTTATGTATCTCGTTTCTAAGCTCCTCATTCTCCTTATCTAGTCTAATAATGATTTCTTTTTGCCATTCGGTGCCCTCCGGATCAACCCACCTAAAGTAGGTGCATCCCAAAGTTTCATCTTCGAATAGTAGACATGCAACATATTGACGTCCAGGATCTAAATCGCTCCAATCGCAATCGTAATCAACTTCATAACCACAATGACATAATTCTTCCATTGAATTATGCTTGAAATATATAACTAAATCTAAATATAAACATTAATTTAAAGTTAAAGAAACACATAATATAAATATTACTCCCTCCAATTCACAACCATTGTCTAATTTCCTTAATGGGTAAGTTCATATCAAATGTCCCATTTCTATTTTTAGTCATATTTTTGTACCTAAATACCCCATGTTCACACAAGTGATGACCAAAATACCCCTACTTTAACTATTTACAATACCTCAATTACCACCTTTACGATCAATTTAATCAATTAAAATACCCTATCTACCACCTTCTTGGTTGACCTCATCCCACTCTTAATATCCGTGCCCAACCAAATGGGACAATAGATGTGAATTGGAGGGTTTATAAATGAACTTAACAAAATGAACATAATTTACAATAGACATACCTCAACTTAACTTCAAAGGGAATAGGATGTATACAGTAGGATGAATAAGGGTAATCTATTTATAGAACTTCACTAAACAGCCATAATCCAAGCATACAACGGCTATATTTTAAAACTACAACGGCTATTTTGAACATAGACAACCAATAAAAGTCAAAACAAAAGTTAAAACTAACAGCGAACAAAAGTAGACCTGATCAAATAAGGTCAAAGCTCTGTTCGCTGTTACTAACAGCGAACAGAGCTTTGACCCTGTTTGACCAGGTTTCAGCTATGTTCGCTGTTAGTAACAACGAACAGACTCTTTGCCTTTTTTGAACCCTATGCCTCTGTTCGCTGTTACTAATAGCGAACAGCTCCAAACCTCAGCTCTGGGATAAAACTGCTTATCTTGGAAAAAAGTTTCAAAAAGATTCTTTTTTTTGAATTTTTTATTTTTTTGTTTATTCATATCAATTTTTCACTAAATAACATAAATTCTTGTGAAAGACGGTCTCTTTGAGATATCATCTCTAATTGGGCCGACACATCATATTTTTTTTAAAATATTATAAGTAGGCATTAGAAATGATGTACGTAGATATTTAATCAAGATATTGCAAATAAACATTAATAATACAGTAAGTAAATATTAAGGATAATGTAAGTAAAGATTAATAATACGGTAAATAGGCATTAATCCTTAATGAGATGGACTTAAAATACGTCTCTTAAAAAGACGATCTCTCAAGAAACTAACTCACTAAATAATATAGCAAACCATCTAAAACAGACTAAAATAATCTATACCTATAACTAAAACAAAAGACGCCGACATCATCATACCTCCAAACTTATGAGGTGTTGCGTAGTAAAGTTTTCCATCCAATATAGGATGATGATGTCACCCTATTATATTATAGAATTGGATTTCCAATGGTTTTCATTAATATTGATTATCCTAATAAATAATATCATAACCGAGTTCAATACATTGAAATTGGTTAATTTTCTCAACAATACCTAAATGCATTTGGAATTGTTTTATTTAGTCAAAATATAAATGAACTCTTGGAATTGGTCAATGCAATAAACCTTACAAAGTATTTTTAATTTTATATTTGTATAAATATTCAAATTATTTTTTATACATAAATGTTATCATCATTTAAATGGTTCGCTTAATTTAATATTGTATGGAAAACTTAACATCATTTAAATGGTTCGCTTATTTCATGACTACGAAATTGAAATAACAAAGAAAAGACTCAATCAGTAAGACTTAATTAATGATGCAAAATACGTGAATCCAAAGAACATCTAAGAGATTAGATTATTTACTTTATGAATCTCGAATAATCTGAAAATTAGCTTAAAGCTTAAGGAGAACCAAACCCAAATGTTGAACAAGTTTACCTTTAGAATAGTTAATGTAGGGCTGGGTTGATCTATATCATGTATGATGTTAAATAATCTTATTTTGATATAATTTTTGACTAACTAATCATAACAAACTATGTTAAAAATAAATTTGAATATTAAATAAACTGTTTATTTCTATAATATAATAGGGTGACATCATCATCCTATATTGGATGGAAAACTTTACTAAATAACATAAATTCTTGTGAAAGACGGTCTCTTTGAGATATCATCTCTAATTGGGCCGACACATCATATTTTTTTTAAAATATTATAAGTAGGCATTAGAAATGATGTACGTAGATATTTAATCAAGATATTGCAAATAAACATTAATAATACAGTAAGTAAATATTAAGGATAATGTAAGTAAAGATTAATAATACGGTAAATAGGCATTAATCCTTAATGAGATGGACTTAAAATACGTCTCTTAAAAAGACGATCTCTCAAGAAACTAACTCACTAAATAATATAGCAAACCATCTAAAACAGACTAAAATAATCTATACCTATAACTAAAACAAAAGACGCCGACATCATCATACCTCCAAACTTATGAGGTGTTGCGTAGTAAAGTTTTCCATCCAATATAGGATGATGATGTCACCCTATTATATTATAGAATTGGATTTCCAATGGTTTTCATTAATATTGATTATCCTAATAAATAATATCATAACCGAGTTCAATACATTGAAATTGGTTAATTTTCTCAACAATACCTAAATGCATTTGGAATTGTTTTATTTAGTCAAAATATAAATGAACTCTTGGAATTGGTCAATGCAATAAACCTTACAAAGTATTTTTAATTTTATATTTGTATAAATATTCAAATTATTTTTTATACATAAATGTTATCATCATTTAAATGGTTCGCTTAATTTAATATTGTATGGAAAACTTAACATCATTTAAATGGTTCGCTTATTTCATGACTACGAAATTGAAATAACAAAGAAAAGACTCAATCAGTAAGACTTAATTAATGATGCAAAATACGTGAATCCAAAGAACATCTAAGAGATTAGATTATTTACTTTATGAATCTCGAATAATCTGAAAATTAGCTTAAAGCTTAAGGAGAACCAAACCCAAATGTTGAACAAGTTTACCTTTAGAATAGTTAATGTAGGGCTGGGTTGATCTATATCATGTATGATGTTAAATAATCTTATTTTGATATAATTTTTGACTAACTAATCATAACAAACTATGTTAAAAATAAATATTTAACATCATACATGATATAGATCAACCCAGCCCTACATTAACTATTCTAAAGGTAAACTTGTTCAACATTTGGGTTTGGTTCTCCTTAAGCTTTAAGCTAATTTTCAGATTATTCGAGATTCATAAAGTAAATAATCTAATCTCTTAGATGTTCTTTGGATTCACGTATTTTGCATCATTAATTAAGTCTTACTGATTGAGTCTTTTCTTTGTTATTTCAATTTCGTAGTCATGAAATAAGTCATCTTTGAATTGAGTCGTTTTATTATTAAAGTCTTTTATTTTCGAGTATTTTGAGTCTTTTTCTGTATTTTCGTTTTTGCAATAAAATAAGGTCTTTGAGATGATTAAAGCCAGGTTTAGGATTAAGCTTATTCATGTCTCATGTTTAGTTAGTTGAATTGTAATTTTTTGTTTTTCATTTGTCCAGTCTTTAAATATAAAATCACTTAACTGGTTGGAAAATTACGAAGCTTGTGAAGCAAGAATCGAAACAAAGAATTCAGCCTATTAAATCAGCATAAATTTCCATCAAAGAATCATGAAGATCATGTGAAGATATTGGCAAATAATTCAAGGATGAAGCCAAGGACTTTGTTTCAATAATATGAAGGCAGTCGTTGGTTATGAAATTCAGCCCCAAACCATTGGCAACATTTTGTGTAAGGATAATTAGCAAATAATAAAGATTGCAATCAATCAAAATATTCCTTGGAGATCAAGTAAAAATCAGCACAAAGTGGAGAACATTTGAGCCGTTGAAGACACTCCAAATAAGCCAAAAATGTTGACTATTATTCATTGAAGATAATTGTTGATTTATAAGAATATTTTCCACTCCAATTCAACACAAAGAAATATCACATGAAGATTAAGCAAATATTGTGCAAACAAGGCTGATTTGTAGCCGTTAGTAACTAATGCAAATCTAATTTCTTACTTTGTTCCTTAGCTTGAATCTATAAATAGGCTTGTAGTTCATGCATTGTAATTCATTCAACACTTTTAATACAAATTCCTTTTGAGCAATTTTCCTTGTTCTTAATTTGCAATCAATTTTAACTTGGATTAGTTAAAATACATTGAAGTTCCTTTGCTTTTCAATCTTTGGCTAAGTTTGAATGTGTTCTAAGCATCAAGCCTTTGGTTTCGAACCATGTGTACACCCATCAATTCAAGAGCATGGCTTAGCTTATGAGGAAGATCCAAACTCATTACACCAAGAGGAGCATATTAATCAAGAGAACAAGCATAATAATCAAGAGAACAAGCACATTAATCAAAAGAACAAGGCAGCCCAAACGACGACAAGGCCACCTTGCACAACACGTGTAGCCTCCACCGATGCACGTAACAATGACTTAGACAAGTTATAAACGACATCTTGGCACATGTACCAAGCCATTAAGGCCCAAGAACCATGTTTTTGGTGCACACAAACCTGCTAGAATGAGTGCAAAAAGTTCCCCGGTCAACAAGTCAATGCGGCAGCAGCTGTGTGTGTTAAATTCTTCTGTTTTGGCTTTTTTAAAGCCTCATGAGAGGCACGTGCCATAGCCATTATGTTAGATAAAATAGGCTATAAATAGAAGACTTCTCATGTAAATAAAGTTTTGTTTTGATTCATCAATAAATCGTGCATTAGTTTCTTTTTTGTGAAATAAACTTTCTGATTTTCCTTACTTGCTAGTGTGTTTGTCTTCATTCTTAAGCCTTGCCAAGAACGTGTGCACCTCCAGATTGTGGAACAACTAGGGTGTCATTTCTTCAAGATTGAGTGAAACTCAAGGGAGGAGTGTGGGTCATTTTCGTGGGTTAGTGAAACTAACAACGAAAGTGATAAGGGATGTCTTAGAAACCAAAAATTTGTTTATTGGGTTGTTTTGTGCGAATCTTTTGTGAAGAAGACTCAATCATTTCCCTTGCAATTGAAAGGGTTGATTGTGTGCAAGATCGTGAATCCGGAGGACCCGGTCTGGGTGCAAATTGGTGACAGAGCGAGCAGTACGAGAGGGTACATACACCATTGTTGAAGATACAACATTCGCACAACAGCAAGCAGAAATCAGAATTTTTTTCACAACCTACGATTTTTTGGTAATATTGTTCTAATTCATTCATTTGGGTTGCATACCATTGTTAATCTGAATAAAGGGGTATAAATTTATATTCATTCATTTTTTAAGAAGTAAAGTCTCTGATAGAGATTCCTGAAATGTGCAGCATTTTGAAGAAAAAGATGCATTTCTGCAGTTTCTGTTTATGCTTTGTTTGTTCATCTTTCTGCGATTTTGGAAAGTTAATTAATTACATTTGGTTTTCTTCTAAGTTTCATGTGCAAGTTGTAATTCATCGTATCATTCTTAATAATTTTGGCCTAGACACGATTTCAAAAACAAAATCTAACAAAACCCAATGTTGTTCTGATTTATTTTGAAAATTCTATGCAAATCTGATTTTGTTTGGTTGCCTTGTTGTTGCCCACATTTATATTGTAGTGAATAACAACGTTTTCTTGATCACACACTAATGGAAAAAAGTAGATAGGCTGCGATTGTTTTGGGGGTATAGGCTGCGGTTTTGACTCGCAGCATTAGTCATAGCAGCAGATGAATAAAACTTATTTGCTGCGGTCAAAAAAACAGCAGCCTATAGTCCGTTTTTAGAACAAAAAAAGAGACTAAAGGCTGCGGCTTTCTTAGTCCTTTTTCTTGTCATTTCGTATTAAACAGCAGATGAATAAAATGCAACAGCAACAACAACAGCAACATCAAACACATTAAACAGATTACACCATTAACAGCAACATTAAACAGATTAAACAGCAGATGAATAAAATGCAACAGCAACAAAACAACATCAACATCAACATTAAATGAAAAAAAAAATTTCATTACTCAAACCATTATATTGTTAAAAACATCAAAAAAATAAAATTACATTACACCATTACATTAATTGTTAAAAGCGTCAAAAAAATAAAATAATCTTTACAAAAAAAGAGAAGAATTAGTTCTTCAAATGATTTATGCACCATTGATCTCAAACTTTTTCTGCACCATGGATGTCGTTGCATTAGTTCTTCAAAAGATTCTTGCACCATTGTACGCTATCAAGAACAAGAACATAAGAAAACCCTACCCTTAGAATAAAGGGATTTGAAGAAAACCAAACGAAATCAATACAAATACACAAAACCCTAAATGGCAAAGGAATCAAAAACGAAATCAAGAACAAGAACATAAAAACGAACCTTACCCTTATTTTTCTTCAGCTCTTGAAAAAACAAAACCCAAGCATAGAGTATTGAAAGAAAAGAAAATAAGAATAAGTAAGTTGGAAGGAGAGGAGAGGAAGAAGGGTTTAAGGCTTGATGAGATGAGGGAAAGTTTGAGATTAAAGGTTGGTGAAGAGATGAAAGAGGCGGAATTTAGGGTTAAGGGGGATAGAAAAGAGAGGCGGAGATGAAAGAATATTTATCGGGAGAACCGCATAATTTAGAGTTTTGTTTTAAAGGTTATTGGCTGCGGTCATTAGGAAAACCGTAGCCAATAGTGACCGCAGCCAATAGTGTTTGAAATTTTTTTTTGGTTATTGGCTGCGGTTTTACAGAAAATCGCAGCCAATGTGCTATTTATATTTGCCTTATTTTTCTTCTATTGTATGCTGCGTTTATTAGGAATCGCAGACAATGTATAGTGGCCAATAGCTTTTTTCCACTAGTGACATTATTGTTTAACAAACAAAGAATTGAAATTAGAAATAAAAAAATTGTGCAGCGTTTGAGAAAAAGAACAACACATTTCTGATTTTTCTTTGATTGTTGATTTATGCGTAAAATGCTTGTTGTAATAAATTGATCCTTGAATTCATGTGTTTCTTTTGATCTATAATACCCCATTGCTATTGTTCCTTACATAAATATCATTTCAGAAGCAAAATTATTCAAGAATCTGAAATTTCATGTGCTGTCAGAATTTCACATTATTGATGTTTTGCATTGCTGTTTTGCATTGCTGTTTTACATTTGTAACAATCTTGCTATTTTTTTGTGGGCCTTGAATGAGAAATTGATATTCCTGCTGCATAAAAACGACTCAGAGACATTTAAAAAAAATCCAAGAATAACAACGTGAATATCTTATTTCCGTTTTTGTTGTGCAAATTCGTGCCATATTCAGAAATTGGTTTACTATTATAGTTGTGCACACTGAAATTCTTTCTTCTGCTTAGTGTTTCTAATTGCTGTCCGGGATTTTGGTTGAAATATTGAATTTGTTTACTGAATTTGTTTTGTTGATATTGTTTGGTCTGAAATATTGCTGTCAGTATATTTTGTGCAAATAAATTTGTGCATATTTTGTGATCGTTGTTTTCTATTTTTGTTTGCTGTGCACATTACAAAGAGATTTCGTTAGAAATAATTTGTTTCACATTTTCAGTACACATTATAATTGTATTCTTGGATATTTTGACTATTGATCAATATTTGTTGGGGTTTTGGATAGAACACCTATTCTTTTTGTGCTTGATTCTTTGTATGTTGGTCTTAGCTATTGAGACTTAGAGCCATGGATGTTAGATTAGAGGAGATCTTATATAGGGTGACCCAACTTTTAGCCTAAACTGGACTAGGAAACCAAGAAACACCACTTGTTGCACCCAATGAAGATCATGAGGATACGATAGTTAGGATAGATATCCAAGACTTTGATGGACAATCCAAAAAACCTGAGGTATACAATGAATGGGAAGCAAGTCTAGACCGATATTGAGTATAACAACACCACACCTGAGAGACAATACAAGCTAGCAAAAATTAAACGCACCAAATTAGCAGCTATATTTAGAAACAAAGGAGGGAAAATAGAGCAAGCATTGAGACATGGGATAAATTGAAAAAGCAGCTAAGGAGGATAGTATGTACTTAACAATTATGCCCACCAACTGTACTTACAATGGAGCACTTTGAATCAAGGGGGGAAAAGTGTAGGTGAATACATACAAGAATGGGAGAAGCTAGTTGTAACATCCCGTAGTTTAACTCGAATCGTTTAAGAGAGAAAACGACTTTTTGAAGAACCTAATACAGTTCGAGTCAAACCAGGGCGTTAAACGGATAGTTTAAAACGGATTTCGTAACGAAACAAAACTTGCGGATCGAGTTCTATTAGAGTTATTACGAGCTACCAAACATTAAGAAAAAACTTAGCAGCGGATAAGTTTGTAAAGGTAGGTCTACTTCTTACAACTTGAGAGCGTTCACGCCTCATAAACCAAATTTTCAAAAATACGAAATCTTATGTGCATAACAAACTCTTGAATCTAGCAATTTATTTCTCCCAGGGTAATCCTCACTCCCCATACCTGCAATTAACTTACTGCTAGTCATTGTCCAAGAAGGAAACGACATCATCGCAGGATCGTTAGGACCAAAAGTACACGTCAGCAAGAAGTCGTAATTCATTTAATTCGGGTACAATAAATTTAAAGATAATAACTTTAATAATTTCTTGTTTCAGTTAGTCAGCCATACTGCTGTATCTTTTTCAGCCATACTGTTGTATCTTTTCCAGCCATACTGCCGGTTCCACTTCAAACTCCATAGGTGAGACAATACGTTAGGGGGAGCTAACCCCTAAGCAAGTCCCTACCATAGACACACGTCCTACTTCGGTGCCTATGGTTAAGTATGCATACCCCCGCGGTGGCCCATAGGGCTCCATATGCCGCGAGTAATTCTTTCCACCAATTGACGTCATACTACGTCCACTTTCAAGTTAGTGAGGTCATACTACCTTTGCTTATCAAAATAATATAATAAAATAACTTATTCGGGAAGCGTATCGTTATTCATACTACACGTCCATACTTTACCTTTGTTACCATTATCATATGGTACATAACATATACAATGAATCTATGCTGCGTGTACGTACCTAGATCAAGCAAACAAAGCACAAGGTCCTAATCAATTTCCGGTCACGAATCGGCTTCCTACAAGGTTTAACCGTATTCGGTAATAAGAACACATTCACATCCTCCTCAAAGCAAACCATAACACATACACACGACTACCATCACACATAGAACACATACACATCTCATAAGTCAAACACCACAATCCTAAGACACATCAAACACTTAAAAAAAACACAACATATGAATCTGTCCAAAAACTTGTCATAACACTGTCAAACTGGAAATCCGATTTCATTGTTGTGTCCGGAAGGCATCAAAACCTCCGGGTACCAATTTTCATGATTTATGACATAGTATAAGTATTTTTAACCTAATTTCAAAGCCAAAAATGCTCCAAAAACACCATTTTTCACCATTTTCAAAACCTACGGGATTTATCATATTTTTATTAAAAATACATACAAATTCCAATGTTCATATTACTTATTAAATCCATACCATCCAAATCATAAACTCATGCCCACATATTAAAAATAATTTTCATGATTCCAAATACTTCATTTCTTACAATACCATTTTTTTCTTCAAAATTCATTCACTAATACTTTAAAATTTCACAAACTACACTAAAAATAATTTATTACACTACAACACAATTTTCCATGAACAATCACAATTTATATTTATACATCCTTTAAATTCACCCATCATAACAACAAATCCTAACTTAACATACTAATATAAAATAAATCCCTAAAAACATCCAACACTAAAATTGATAAAGACATATATAAAAAATTCATACCATCATTTTAAATCATTAAAAGAAAATAACCATGGATCCAAAATTCACACGTGCCACACATCACATATTTGAAATTGAAACTTAATAATAAAAATAATTAAAGAATTATACTTACAATTTCAATGAAAGAACACCAAAATGATGAGTAAAAATGGAAGAAGTGGTGTGTGGAAAGGGTGGTATATGCTATGGTTTTCTCTTGAGTTTTTAGCAAAGAAAGTATAGAATAAAGAGAAATGTTTAGGAAGTAATGAAGGAAGTTGTGCAAGAATAACTATGCGATCTTTCAAATTCTCTAATGGGAGTTACACCCATTCCAAGAGACCATCTAAGGACCGGTCAACACTCCACTTTTCTTTCTCATTTTATTTATGTTTTTTAATTTAATTTTTGAAAGAAGAAAATGGGTTAAAAGTTTTGGGCCCAAATAAAAAGGACTGAAAAAACCATGATCAAGCCCAAACTAAATAAATAAAAATATTATTTATATAAAATAATATTACTAGTAAATAATTAAATAAATCGGAAAAATATCGGGGTGTTACAGACTACCCCCCTTAAAAAGGTTTTGACCCCAAACCACAACTTACTAACACAAAATACAAAACAACCACAAACACACAACAAAAAAAACAAAACAAGCACATAACAAAAGAAACTAGGTCAAAACAACTCAAAGCGCGGAAATCCTACCTTCTACCCCCCATAAAAAGTTACGTCCCCGTAACTTACTAACCCGAGAGCAAAGGTGCGGATCCTGTTCTCGCATGGAAGCTTATGTTTCCCAAGTTGCCTCTTATGACCGATGATTTGACCATAGAACCTTAACCAATTCAACATTCTGTCGCGGAGTACTACGAACCTTTCTATCTAAAATTTGAACAGGTTGCTCCTCATAGGTTAGACTCTCATCAAACTCGAACGGCTCTGGGTCTAAGACATACGAAAAAGCCGCAACATAACGTTTTAACTAGGAGATATGAAAAACGTCATGTACCTTACCCAGCGCATTAGGCAACGCTAACCGATAAGCTAACTCCTCTATCTTTTCCACAATATCATAAGGACCAATGAAACGTGGTCTTAACTTCCCACGAGCACCAAAACGAACCATGCCTGTCACTGAAGACACACGGAGGAGAACTTTGTCGCCTATTGCGTACTCATCAGGCCGACGACAAAGATTAAAGTATGATTTCTGTCTATCTTGGGCTGCCTTCATTTTCTTGCGAATTAACTTCACTTGTTCAGTCATTTGAACAAACATATCTGGTCCTAAGGTGATAGACTCAGTGAAATCATCTCAAGACACCGGGCTACGGCAGATGTGACCATATAGTGCCTCAAACGGAGCCATCTGAGTTCTGGCCTGATAACTGTTATTATAAGAGAACTCCACCAGATCCAAATGTTCATCCCATGAACCCTGCCATTCCATGGCGTCGCTCTTAACATGTCCTTCAATACATGATTAACACGTTCAGTTTGACCATCCGTCATAGGGTGGAAAGATGTACTATAGAGAAGAGTGGTTCCTAAAGCTTGCTGTAACGATTTCCAAAAATGTGACAGATATCGAGTGTCCCGATCAGAAACTATAGTACGAGGTATCCCGTGATAGCGCATCACGTATTTAATGTAAGCGCGAGCAAGTTGTTCCATATCCACTTACAGTTCATCGGAATAAACCTTGCAGACTTAGTAAGCCTATCCACAATAACCCAAAGAGTATCATTACCAGACCTAGATCGTGGCAGACCTAAGACAAAGTCCATTGAAACGTCATCCTACTTACACACCGGAACTTCCAAGGGTTGTAGCAATCCAGCTGGCCTTCGGTGTTCGTTCTTAACCTTTTTGCACGTTAAACACGTAGAAACAAATTCGGCAACGTTCTTTCTCATACCCGACCACCAAAACATACCTTTTAGATCTTGGTTTATTTTGTCCCCTCCAGGGTGAACAGAGTATCTAGAGTTGTGTGCCTCGTTCAACAGATTTTCCTTTAAAGAGTTGCACCAACCCAGTACACATCATCGTCCTTTAAAACAAAGGCTATCATCCGCAGGAATTGTAAAACCTTCGGCTTTACTTTCACTGGCCTGCTCACGAAGTTTAACGAGCTTAGGGTCGTCCATTTGCCTAGCTATAATTTCCTCGAAGAACGTAGGTCAAATGGACAGAGCTCCCAACTAGGCCTCCAACTCCCGTTCTTTGATTATCTCCAAATTCATTCTCTCAAACTCCTTACTCAACTCTTTCGAAGTTATCAATGTTGTAATTGAATGTTTTGATTTCCTACTCAAGGCATCAACGACTACATTTGTGCGACCCTCGTCATAAGAAATCTCGAAATTGTAATCACTAATGAATTCCAAACAACGTTGTTGACGCAGATTTAATTCGAGTTGAGAAAACAGAAATTGTAAGCTTTAGTGATCTGTAAGGATCTAAAATTTCACACCGTACAGATAATGACGCCAGATCTTTGAAGCAAAAGCCATAGCTGCCAGCTCTAAGTCATGCGTTAGATAATTGACTTCGTGACTCTTCAATTGCCGCGAAGTATAAGCTACCACCTTACTGTCTTGCATCAAGACACAACCCAAACCATGTTTGGAAGCACCACTATAAACAGAGTACTCCAAAGTAGGATCAGGTAGAACCAATACCGGAGTAGTAGTTATCTTTTCCTGCAACAATTGAAAGGCTCTCTCGCAGTCTTTGGTCCACTCAAACTTCTTATCCTTCTTTATCAATGATGCAAGCGGACGAGCAATAAGGGAGAAGTCCTTCACAAAACGACGATAATACCCTGCTAAACCCAAGAAACTCCAAATTTCCGTAACATGTTGAGGTGTAGACCAGTCCCGGACGGCCTCTACTTTCGTCTGATCGACGGAAATTCCATCTTTAGAAACAAGATGACCTAGGAAAGCCACTTATTCTAACCAAAACTCACACTTCGAAAACTTAGCATACAACCGATTCTGTCGCAGAATCTGCAAGACTATCCTTAAATGTTCTCGATGTTCTTTTAGGCTCCCAAAGTATACCAAGACATCATCAATGAACACCACCACACACTTATCGAGATACACATTGAAAACTTGATTCATCAACCACATGAACGCTATCGGTGCATTGGTCAATCCAAAAGGCATTACGATGAACTCTAAGTGTCCATACCTAGTTCTGAAAGTTGATTTACTAATATCCTCCTCCTTAATACGTAACTGATGATACCCTGACCGCAGATCAATCTTGGAAAAGACTCCAGCTCCTTGAAGCTGATCAAAAAGATCATCGATCCGTGGTAACGGGTACTTATTCTTAACGGTGACCTTATTCAGTTCTCTGTAATCAATACAAAGACGCATAGTTCTGTCCTTTTTCCTCACAAACAACACCGGCCTCCTCAGGGAGAAACACTAGGTCGTATATAACATTTTTCTGACAACTCCTCTAATTGAACCTTCAATTCCTCCATCTCCTTTTGGGCCATTTGGTAAGGATCTTTTGACATTGGCCCTGTCCCAGGTATTAATTCAATCGAAAAGTCCACGTCCCTTCTTTGTGGCATACCAGGAAGTTCTTCCGAAAAACATCCTTAAAGTCACTGACCATCGGAATGTCCTCAAGACGCACCTCCCGCTCGTTTCTTCTTATACTACACAGAAACCACGGTTGCCCTTGCATGATTAGTTTCTTAACTTCCTACGACGACATAATTTTTTGTACCCTCGGTCCCTTAGGAAGGCTCCTATATTTAACCTTCTTTTCTCTAGGTCCACTTTGAGTCACAGATTGTTCTTCACCATATATCATCTCCTTATATCTACCCAACCAATCCATCCCAAGGATTACATCCAGATTATCCATTTCCAAAGAAAACAATCACTCGGAAATTTTACTTTTCTTATCTTGACTGACACTTCACGAAACAACCTAATACAATGAAAAGTCTCTCCAAAAGGAATAGCGACTGAAAAAGATGTTTTCTCGGGGTTTTTCCAATCCTAATTCTTTTAATTCCAGACTTCGAAACGAATGAGTACGATGCACTAGAAACAAAATTACTTTAACAGACTTTGTATTGATGCAGAACGTACATGTGACCACATCCGACGCCTGCGTTGCTTCTCTTGAGTTAATTGTGAAAGTCTGCCATTATTTTGAGTAATAATAGCAGCACCTCCTTGATTACCACGCTAGCCTGAAAATTTCTCATTTCTAGCATTTCCATGAGATTGTTGGATACTAGAGTAATTTCTTTGAAAGGGTTTGAGGCACTCCCCAAGTTTCATCTGAAACCGCCGTCTTTGTGGTTTCCCCTTCCAGCTTCATTGTTACTCCGTCCGTTACCAAAACGTTGTTGTTAAAAGCCCCTATGATTTCCCCCTTGAAACTCTTGTTGTCCCAAGCGAGAATAACACTCATACTATCTATAAGCCGGTTTTCCACAGTGCGAACAGTCCACAAACGCAACCTCGTCTTACTATGTGTCCACCCATAGCCAACGTCTTCAACCAGAAAAAGTGCAGCCTGCTCGACCATGAACTCAACAGGACATCTTACCACACTAAAAGTTATCAAATTCTCTCAGCCAGTTTTCCAACATAGAGGGTTCATCTTTCCCACTATAAGTCGAGGGTTTACTCTGGGCTCTTCTCTTACTAATTGATGAAGCCCTTTCCTCCAAGGATTTCTGTCTGAGATTCCTTGCGCTAGCTAGGGCCTTTTCAAGAAAGGTGGCATGTTGGTAGGTATATGCTAGAGTCTAATAATCGAATCCTCACACTTTTCCAAAATACAATACTTAACCGATTCTATCTACTAATGTTCAAACTTTTATAATCACATTATGTAAATTTCACTTTCCATCTCACGAGGACGAAAAATACGAGAATTAACACAAAATAAAAAAATAATATCACAAAGCTGAACGACATTCAAATTCAAATCAGTAATGCCATATTATTCCAATCCAAAACTACTTGGGTATAAAATCCCGCATAACCACTATTTGGCTACTACAAAAGTCAAAAAATAAAACAAACGTTAATTGTTCAACCAAAAAAAATTGTTCACAATTTATTATTACTGTGAAACTAGACATACGAACTCGTACACATGCATACTAAGATAATATAAAAACAATCATGTAAATAAAGGCGATGCATCCAAATGGTCCTGATCTTCCACATATCGATCAGGGTCAAAATCAGCATCTCTAGAGTCATCACTAGACGTGCTATCAGAGTTGCCCTAGATGCAAGGACCCAAGCGAGGCTTTCTTCTTCTTCTTCTTGAGAGAGTGTTAGAAGGTGTTCCTACCGATAAGGAATCACTCATAGAAAGTCGTTCAACGGATTGAAAGCTCCACAATTACTGGTTCGGGTAGCCTTTCCTCCCACATAGTATCATTTTTATCAACTATTTCCTTCTCCATATCAGCATCATAACCGTCTCCCACATTATCCTCATAGGGTTCTACGACCTCTCCTAAGGAATCTTCCTCCATATCATCTTTTGTCCCTCTTCTGGATCCTCATCGGAATCCTCATCCAGGTCCTCTTTGAAATTAAACTCATCAAAGTTTATCAGTAACATTGAGTTTAGGACAACTCCGGGAACAACCTCCTCAATAACATCAGCCCTTGCCCCACTAGACTTCGGAATGTCAATTCCATCCCGACCCATAGTCTCTACAACTCTAACCCTTCTGCCGATATCTCGATCAAACTGTTACATTCTCTCATTCAATTCGGCCAACTCCTCATCTATTATACTCTCATATACTTGTATAGATTTCTTGTAAATCATTTCCATCCTACGTGTATACTCCAGGTCACTTTCATCCTCTTTTCTATCCCAAATTATTAAAGCCTCAATCTCTACCCAAGCTGTTGCATTAACTAAAGCTCTCCAGGGTTCTTCTAGGGTACCGATTCCCTCTTCAGCAGGTCTCTATCCTTTATCCATGACAGAAAAACAATGATCGAACTTTCTGACTCACAAAGAAAGCAAACGAGACAATCCATTTCTAAGATAAGACAAAGATATATATAAACAGAATACTACAAATGTATAAACATAACTTCTACCATACACACATTAAAACTTATGTATAATAACATACTTAATGACACTAAACAAAAGACATAATATATCCCCTTAATGTCTACCCATTACTCTCATCATCATTTATTCCTTGTTAGTCTTTCTGTTTAGATAAATAACACTAAATAGAACTCCCGCTCTGATACCAATTGTAACATCCCGTAGTTTAACTCGAATCATTTAAGAGAGAAAACGACTTTATGAAGAACCTAATACAATTCGAGTCAAAACAGGGCGTTAAACGGATAGTTTAAAACGGATTTCGTAACGAAACAAAACTTGCGGATCGAGTTCTATTAGAGTTATTACGAGCTACCAAACATTAAGAAAAAACTTAGCAGCGGATAAGTTTGTAAAGGTAGGTCTACTTCTTACAACTTGAGTGCGTTCACGCCTCATAAACCAAATTTTCAAAAATACGAAATCTTATGTGCATAACAAACTCTTGAATCTAGCAATTTATTTCTCCCAGGGTAATCCTCACTCCCCATACCTGCAATTAACTTACTGCTAGTCATTGTCCAAGAAGGAAACGACATCATTGCAGGATCGTTAAGACCAAAAGTACACGTCAGCAAGAAGTCGTAATTCATTTAATTCGGGTACAATAAATTTAAAGATAATAACTTTAATAATTTCTTGTTTCAGTTAGTCAGCCATACTGCTGTATCTTTTTCAGCCATACTGCTGTATCTTTTCCAGCCATACTGCCGGTACCACTTCAAACTCCATAGGTGAGACAATACGTTAGGGGGAGCTAACCCCTAAG
Organism: Amaranthus palmeri; assembly: GCA_019776075.1. Classification (NCBI taxonomy): domain Eukaryota; kingdom Viridiplantae; phylum Streptophyta; class Magnoliopsida; order Caryophyllales; family Amaranthaceae; genus Amaranthus; species Amaranthus palmeri. The sequence continues at coordinate 53,111 of JAAKBH010001539.1, forward strand.
CAAGTCCCTACCATAGACACACGTCCTACTTCGGTGCCTATGGTTACGTATGCATACCCCCGCGGTGGCCCATAGGGCTCCATATGCCGCGAGTAATTCTTTCCACCAATTGACGTCATACTACGTCCACTTTCAAGTTCGTGAGGTCATACTACCTTTGCTTATCAAAATAATATAATAAAATAACTTATTCGGGAAGCGTATCGTTATTCATACTACACGTCCATACTTTACCTTTGTTACCATTATCATATGGTACATAACATATACAATGAATCTATGTTGCGTGTACGTACCTTGATCAAGCAAACAAAGCACAAGGTCCTAATCAATTTCCGGTCACGAATCGGCTTCCTACAAGGTTTAACCGTATTCAGTAATAAGAACACATTCACATCCTCCTCAAAGCAAACCATAACACATACACACGACTACCATCACACATAGAACACATACACATCTCATAAGTCAAACACCACAATCCTAAGACACATCAAACACTTAAAAAAAACACAACATATGAATCTGTCCAAAAACTTGTCATAACACTGTCAAACTGGAAATCCGACTTCATTGTTGCGTCCGGAAGGCATCAAAACCTCCGGGTACCAATTTTCATGATTTATAACATAGTATAAGTATTTTTAACCTAATTTCAAAGCCAAAAATGCTCCAAAAACACCCTTTTTCACCATTTTCAAAACCTACGGGATTTATCATATTTTTATTAAAAATACATACAAATTCCAATGTTCATATTACTTATTAAATCCATACCATCTAAATCATAAACTCATGCCCACATATTAAAAATAATTTTCATGACTCCAAATACTTCATTTCTTACAATACCATTTTTTTTCTTCAAAATTCATTCACTAATACTTTAAAATTTCACACACTACACTAAAAATAATTTATTACACTACAACACAATTTTCCATGAACAATCACAATTTATATTTATACATCCTTTAAATTCACCTATCATAACAATAAATCCTAACTTAACATACTAATATAAAATAAATCCCTAAAAACATCCAACACTAAAATTGATAAAGACATATATAAAAAATTCATACCATCATTTTAAATCATTAAAAGAAAATAACCATGGATCCAAAATTCACACATGCCACACATCACATATTTGAAATTGAAACTTAATAATAAAAATAATTAAAGACTTATACTTACAATTTCAATGAAAGAACACCAAAATGATGAGTAAAAATGGAAGAAGTGGTGTGTGGAAAGGGTGGTATATGCTATGGTTTTCTCTTGAGTTTTTAGCAAAGAAAGTATAGAATAAAGAGAAATGTTTAGAAAGCAATGAAGGAAGTTGTGCAAGAATAACTATGCGATCTTTCAAATTCTCTAATGGGAGTTACACCCATTCCAAGAGACCATCTACGGACCGGTCAACACTCCACTTTTCTTTCTCATTTTATTTATTTTTTTAATTTAATTTTTGAAAGAAGAAAATGGGTTAAAAGTTTTGGGCCCAAATAAAAAGGACTGAAAAAAAACCATGATCAAGCCCAAACTAAATAAATAAAAATATTATTTATATAAAATAATATTACTAGTAAATAATTAAATTAATCGGGAAAATATAGGGGTGTTACACTAGTTGTGCTGTGAGATTAATGTAGAACATTTAGTGTATAATAATCCTATATATTATAATTATCAAGTACTACTAAGGTAGTGGGACAAATCGTATCAATTTACTAAGTCCGTATACATCACTAAAGCTACTAAAAGTAGTGGGACAAAACGTATTAATATACTAGGTCCAATAGACATTAAAGTGTATTCCATACAAAGGAAAAGGGGGACCTAGGCAGTGGCCAAAAGCCGACTCGGCGGTCCCCCTGGTAGAGCCATAGCCGAGTCGGCTTTTGGTCTCTGGAAAAATGGGATTTGGTCAGTGACCAAAAGGCGAGTCGGCGGTCCTTCATATGGACCCATCGCCGACTCGGCGATCTGGGTCAGAACATGACCGTTGCTTTTCTTCCCGTTTTCTTTGTGTTTAATGCCTTCGATTCGTCTTAATGCTCATAATCTCTGTTATAATTGGGGAGTATTAAGGTTAATTATGCTATAGAACAATGGCATTGAAGGCTATGATCATCAATATGATCATTATGATGATGATTATGAGCAAAGGCTTCTCTTATACTCTTTGAGTATAAATAGGTGCCTTTGGGTGATGAATTCCTGGCACCTAAATTCTGAATTCCTCTTCTCTATTCTCACATTTGTTTGTTGCTCGTTCAAGAGAGTAATTAACTCTTGTTTCAAGCTGGTCGTCCGGGTAATTTAAGGAAGTTAATGAATTCTCGAGATATTAAGATCTTCCTGGGCTACTATGGCCCGCCAAAAACGTAAGTCCGATTCTCAAGCCAATCTAGGGAGGGGCCTAAGTTGTAATAGACGGTGGGTTTGCTGGGTAGGTTTGGTTTTGGTTGGGTTCCTGATTTGGTGTTCGATGGTGTCATAAGTATGTTCCTGCATTTGGTTTCTTGGGTATGTTTTAATGGTGTTAACTGGTTTACTTATTTTTCTGGTTTGAGCATATGTCTGCTGTCGAAAAGGGTGTGAAAGGTTTGGTGGATTTCGTTTTTACTGTTGTTTGATGAGTAGTCTTGAAGTTGGTGACTACCGGAGGTATCTCGAAAGAACGAGGTATGGGTGTTCTTTCTGTCTCCCTCTTCGAGTTGCTGGGTTACTGTTTTTTTTTTTTGAGATGGGGGTCGGTTTTGGGTAGTTTATTTGGTTTTCCTCGAGGTCTGGACATTTCTGTTTATTGGGAGTTGAAAGGCTTGGTACTTGGGTACCGTCCTGTAGGTTTCTTGGGTGTTGAATGAGGGATCTTCTGGTGGGCATTTAGATTTGCCGTCGTGGGTGTATAGTTTTTAGGTGCTATACGGGTTCTGTCTTCTCAAAGCGATTTCATGGTGGCTGGGGTATACTCTCAATTGAGCAAATGTGATGGAGGTTTACGACGGCGTGCTGGTCGGTGCTTGTCTGGTGTTTGAGGTTTTGTCTCCGATGGCGTGCTGGCTGCTTCTATGATGATAATGCTGCTGGGTTGCTTTGGATGCTGCTGGGCTTGGAAGTTTCGTGTTATTCTCTCTCCTAAAGGAGTTTAAGTTTCCCAATGGTGTTCCGTAACGATGGGCTTTTCGGGTCATCTTTCTCAATATTTTCTTGGGCTCCCCGGTTCTTGGCGTTTGTGGTGGTCGTGTTTGGTGTTTTACGACGGTTTTGCCTTCTTTGCTTGGATGTTTCATTTTCAATCAAGGGTGTTTTTTATCTGTGAAGCGTTTAGCCTTCCGGGTTACGTCTTCGCTTAGTGAGTTTGCAGCGGTGGAGGGCGGCTCTTTGGGGGCTGACAGTGGGTGTCAAGAGTATTTTGGCGTGGTCTGTGGTTGTTCATTTGGAGGGTGTATTTTCGTCGCTGGCTGGTGGTGTATGGGGAAGCGTTCTGGGCTGACAGCGGTTTTCAAGAATTTTGTGGCGTGGTCTGTGGTTGTTCGTTTGGACGGAGTATTTTCGAAGCTTCTGGTGGTTCGACGCTGGCTGGTGGTGTATGGGGAAGATTTCTGATTGTCAGTCCTGGGTTCGATCTTGGGTGAGGGCGTTTTAAGAAAATTCTCTTTGTATCCTCCCGTTTTGGTGTTAAGCTGGTTCGAACTTGGGCATTTCTTGGTCCGGTTTTGCCTCCAAAACTTGGTGTGTTCCCTTGAATTTCAAAATTTGAAATTTTGGTTTGGGTCTTATTGGTGGGCCGTTTCTCTGGGCTTAATTGGCCTGCTCTATTTTAGCATGGGAATTGTTTATGGAACATGGACTCATTTTTTTCCTTTGGTGCTAATCCCATCGTGTGAGTCCACATGCAGCTCCGTATCGAGAAGCGATCTTGGTGGTTGATGGCCTTGAGGAGTCTGGTTCCCATGGTGCTGGCGTTATTGGTGTTTCTACGGCTGGTTTTATTATTCTAGTTTTGGTGTTTTAGGTGTAAAGCCTGTTTGGTGTTGTTTTACGTGCTTTTTTCTTCTTTGGTGTCTTAGGTGTTGTTTTCCGTATATTCGGAATCTTTACGGTTATGCATAGTCCACTCCTATGCTGTTCTGGGTGGCCTGTTGCTTGGCCCTCTCTTCCGATGGCTTTTTTTCCCTTTGTGGTTTTTTTATGCCGGAGGTTTTGGGGTTCCCTTGCTTCAGTGTTGGTGTTTCCCTTTGACTCTTTTATATATATTTCCCAATTTTCAAAAAAAAAAACTCTTGTTTCAAGCTATACATTGCTCATAGTTTTCTCAAACACATTGTTGTTACGAAATACATCCCTAGTACTAAGGGTGTATTGTGTTGATTGTATCTCGTTGTGAATTTCCAAACAACAACCCAAGTACCTTTGTGGGGGAAATATCACAAAAGGATAGTGAGCACACGCCTTCAACTCGTATCAAGTTTTCGGGTAACGGTTGTCGTTACACAATTATCTTCACTAGTTTATTTACATTGTAATCATCTTGTACTTTTTATTTTGCCATCACACCAAGGGGTTTATACAAATTCCCGATTGTAATTTTTATTTCATTATATAGTTCCCAATCTTTTGTGATATTATTTCTCTTCATCGATGGCAACAATGAAGGATTTCACTTCTAACTTTGCTAAGTTAGAGAAGTTTGTCGGCGTCGACTTTAGACGTTGGCAAAAGAAGATGATGTTTATGCTCACTACCTTGAACGTGGCTTATGTGATAAGCTCACCTAAGCCGGATGCTCCTAAAGCCGATGATCCGGAAGCAGAGGTTCTTGAACAAAACCGGAAAAGGTCCAAATGGGACAACGATGACTTCATTTGTCGGGGTCACATCCTCAATGGCATGCAAGATGCCTTGTTTGATATCTACCAATACCATGATTCCGCAAAGGAGTTGTGGGATGCTTTGGAGAACAAATACATGGGGGAGGATGCTAGCTCCAAAAAGTTTCTTGTAAGTAATTTCAATTCATATAAAATGGTAGAAGATCGCCCTATAATTGATCAATTTCATGAACTACAAAGAATGCATGCTAACTTAAAATTGCATAAAATTGAAATTGATGAAGTGTTTCTTGTATCGAGTATAATAGACAAATTGCCTCCTTCTTGGAGGGATGTTAGACATGCTCTTAAGCATAAAAGAGAGGAGATTACACTCTCCGATCTTGGACAACACATAGTTGTCGAGTCTAGCATTCGGGTTCATGAGAACCGGAAGGATGATAATCCTAATGTTCCAACGATCAATATGGTTGGGGAAGGGAAACCACAATCCCGTCCCGGAGATAAGAGGAACAGAAATGACTCTTCAAAGGGCAAAGCTACTATTCCCAATACCGAAAAGGTATGTTGGGAGTGTGGAAAACCCGGGCACCGAAGGAAGAATTGCTTTGTTTTAAAGAACAAGCAAAAGAATGCCAAGGGGAGTGGTCAAGCTTCTACAAGCAAGGGACCATCCACTCAAGGTAATCTTGCAATTTTTAATGAAAATTCTAATGAGTTTTTTTTCGTCTATGAATACTAATATTAGTGTTTTGCCGGATGATTCTTTGTCTTGGTGGATCGATTCGGGGGATTCGAGACATGTTTGTAATTCTACACAATGGTTTAAAACCTTTAACAAGGTTGTTGATGGGGAGCATCTCTACATGGGAAACAATGCACCTATCAAGGTCTAAGGAAAAGGCAAGTTGAATTGTTGTTTACTTTGGGAAATCTCTTAGTTTTAAGGGATGTGTATTTTACACCCGAAATAGGTAGAAATTTAGTCTCGGGTCCTATATTGAATCGGTTGGGCTACAAACTAGTGTTTGAAGCCGATAGGTGTATTATCTCTAAGAATAATTTGTTTATTGGTAGGGCTTATCTTTGTAATAGTTTATTTAAACTTTCTTTAGACATGAATAAAAATGCAATATGCAATGTTTTATCTATGAATGAAAGTGATGACTTGCATTATTTGTGGCATGTTAGACTAGGACATGTAAATTTCGATAAAGTTTCTTTTATGTCTAAACATGAATTAATTCATATGTGTGTTAAAATGTCTAAGAATTGCAAAACGTGCATGCTAAATAAGATCACTAGAACACCTTTTAAAAGTGTTGAAAGAAAAACCGAAATTTTGGAGTTAATCCATAGTGATCTTTGTGATTTTCATAGTACACCGTCTTTGGGAAATAAAAAGTATGTCATAACTTTTATTGATGATTTCTCAAAGTTTTGTTATGTATATCTTTTAAATACAAAAGATGAAGCTCTTGACCATTTTAAGATTTACAAACAAGAAGTTGAATTACAAATTGGTAGTAAACTTAAAAGGTTAAGAACCGATAAAAGAGGTGAATATTATGATCCGATTTATTTTAATTCAATGGGTATAATACATGAAACAACCGCCGGTTATGCACCACAATCAAATGGTGTGGCGGAGAGGAAGAACCGTACTCTATAAGAGATGGTTAATTCCATGTTATCCTACTCGGGTTTGAGTGATGGATTTTGGGGTGAAGCAATGTTGACGGCATGTCACATTCTTAACCGAGTTCCAATGAGAACGAATAAGGAAACTCCTTATGAACTTTGGTACAAAAAGAAACCAAACTTAAGCTATCTTAAGGTTTGGGGTTGTAGGGCCATTGTAAGAGTGCCCGGCAACAAGAAAAAGAAGCTCGGTGAACGAGGTCTTGAGTGCATCTTTATAGGCTATGCTATTCATAGCAAAACCTATAGGTTCTATGTTATAGAACAAAATGACTATATATCGATTTCATTCGATTATAGAGTCAAGAGATGCGATTTTTGATGAAAATAGATTTTCATCATTGAGTAAACATAGAAATCTACAAAGTTGTACCAATGAAAGTGTTGATGATAGTCAACAAAGTTCACTTCTAGATGTTGATGAAAGTCAACAAATAGATGAACAAGATTTAGTTGATCATATTCCTAAACGGAGTAAGAGACAACGGAAAACGAAAAGCTTTGGACCGAATTTCCAAGTATACTTGGTTGAAGGTGATAGAAGTGAAGTATCTTCTAGCGTTCCATATTTATATAATGTGGAAGGTGACCCATTGACTTATAGCGATGCTATGGCATCACATGATAGCGCCTTTTGGAAGGAGGCTATCGATAATGAGATGCAATCCATCATGGGAAATAACACTTGGGTGTTAGTGGATTTTCCTCCGACTTGTAAACCAATCGGTTGCAAGTGGATTTTCAGAAAGAAGATGAAAATCGATGGTACTATTGATAAGTTCAAAGCCCGTTTAGTGGCTCAAGGCTTTAGACTAAAGCACGGTATCGATCATTTCGATACATATGCACCGGTTGCAAGAATAACCACTATTCGGTTATTGGTAGCATTAGCTACGGTCTATCATCTAGAAATACATCAAATGGATGTTAAAACCGCATTTCTATATGGGGAATTAGATGAGGAGGTTTATATGAAACAACCCGAAGCGTTTGTTTTGAAAGGACAAGAGCAAAAGGTGTGTAAACTTGTGAAGTCCTTATATGGACTTAAACAAGCACCTAAGCAATGGCATCAAAAATTTGATGAAACCATTTTGTCTTTTGGATTCAAGTTGAATCAAGCCGATAAGTGTGTATATAGCAAGTTTGATAGCCATGGTAATGGCGTTATCATATGCTTATATGTTGATGACATGCTTATCTTTGGTACTTGTAAAGCACAAGTCCAAGAGACAAAAGACTTTTTGTCTAGATCCTTTCAGATGAAGGATATGGGGGAGGCTGATGTGATTTTAGGTATTAAGATCATAAGGCAAAGGAACCGTATTAAGTTAAGTCAGGCTCAATATGTTGAGAAGATACTTAAACGGTTTAATATGCTTGATAAAGCGCCGGTCTCTACTTCCATGGAACCGGGTATGAAATTGCCTAAACATACCGGTCAACCAATTTCACAATTGGAGTATTCAAAGGTCATAGGATCTTTGATGTATGCTATGACTAGTACAAGGCCTGACATAGCATTTGCGGTGGGTAAACTTAGTAGATTTACTAGTAACCCGGGTCCTCATCATTGGATGGCGATAAGGAGAGTATTAAGATACTTGTTGCGTACCATGGATTATGGTATTGCGTATAGCGGAGAACCTCCTATCCTAGAAGGTTATTCCGACGCTAGTTGGATCACTAATGAAGAGGGTAACTCTTTTACTAGTGGATGGGTGTTTGTTTATGGGGGAGGTGCCGTTTCTTGGTCCTCTAAGAAACAAACATGTATAGCCGACTCTACGATGTCAGCTGAGTTTATCGCTCTAGCTTCAGCGGCTAGTGAAGCAGAGTGGTTGAGGAATCTCATGTTTGAGATACCTTTGTTACCTAAGCCAATTTCACCGGTGGCAATCCATGCGGATTGCATGATGGCTTTAGGTAGAGCTTATAGTCAAGTATACAATGGTAAGTCTCGTCATATTGCTCTTAGGCATAGCCTAGTGCAAGGACTTATCATTAACGGGGTCATAACTTTTGACTATGTGAACACTAAGTTCAATGTGGCAGATTCGTTTACGAAAGCCATGAATAGAGACTCAATTGAGAAAGCCTCGGTTGAGATCGGTTTATGTCAGTAAAATCATTTGGGAAAGCCCAATTCACGCATGAGTAACATCGTGTCTGAATTCAATGTGGTAAAGTCCTCTTGATTTTTGTTAAAGCAACTCGTTATATGACCCATCGTTGCTTTACCGTGATGGAATAAGGTAGTTGTCTTGAAAGTTCTCAAGGTCAAGGGTTGAAGAGCTCTTGGTGTTATATCCACGTCACGGGGATATGTTATATACGTACTGAGAACCTACCTATATAAGTTTGAAGTGTGGCCGCTTCAAGTAGTCAAGATTGGCATAATGACTATGATAAACTTATGAATAAGATACGGACACGGCCTTATAATGTGTCAAGCTAATAACTTTGTGTTATTTATTTTATGTGTACTACGTCTTCAAGTGGTTGGCAGGGTCATTTGATTCAATTCCTTATGGAAATCAATTCTGGCTCGATCACTTGTAAAGTGTGTTGTACTGGGCGTTAATTCAATCCGCAGGGATATTAGCGTTGATGCATGAAATGTACTATGAGTTTTGGTAAATGAGAGGCTTATTATACCCAAAATGGGGGAGGATTCTTGAACATTTAGTGTATAATAATCCTATATATTATAATCATCAAGTACTACTAAGGTAGTGGGACAAATCGTATCAATTTACTAAGTCCGTATACATCGCTAAAGCTACTAAAAGTAGTGGGACAAAACGTATTAATATACTAGGTCCAATAGGCATTAAAGTGTATTCCATACAAAGGAAAAGGGGGACCTAGGCAGTGGCCAAAAGCCGACTCGGCGGTCCCCCTGGTAGAGCCATAGCCGAGTCGGCTTTTGGTCTCTGGAAAAATGGGATTTGGTCAGTGACCAAAAGCCGAGTCGGCGGTCCTTCATATGGACCCATCGCCGACTCGGCGATCTGGGTCAGAACATGACCGTTGCTTTTCTTCCCGTTTTCTTTGTGTTTAATGCCTTGGATTCGTCTTAATGATCATAATCTCTGTTATAATTGGGGAGTATTAAGGTTAATTATGCTATAGAACAATGGCATTGAAGGCTATGATCATCAATATGATCATTATGATGATGATTATAAGCATAGGCTTCTCTTATACTCTTTGAGTATAAATAGGTGCCTTTGGGTGATGAATTCTTGGCACCTAAATTCTGAATTCCTCTTCTCTATTCTCACATTTGTTTGTTGCTCGTTCAAGAGAGTAATTAACTCTTGTTTCAAGCTATACATTGCTCATAGTTTTCTCAAACACATTGTTGTTACGAAATACATCCCTAGTACTAAGGGTGTATTGTGTTGATTGTATCTCGTTGTGAATTTCCAAACAACAACCCAAGTACCTTTGTGGGGGAAATATCACAAAAGGATAGTGAGCACACGCCTTCAACTCGTATCAAGTTTCCGGGTAACGGTTGTCGTTACACAATTATCTTCACTAGTTTATTTACATTGTAATCATCTTGTACTTTTTATTTTGCCATCACACAAAGGGGTTTATACAAATTCCCGATTGTAATTTGTATTTCATTATATAGTTCCCAATAATTAATGAGACGGAAGACCTGAAAGTAGCTAAATTCATGGCTGGGTTAAAGAAAGATATTAAGAAACTCATGTTGATACCCAATCTTGACCTGCAGCTAGCATTTAATATGGCCACCACTGTTGACCAAACTTGCACTAAGAAGAAAATGTCCAATAACAACTACCTTAGAACTCTTAGGAATTTTACACCTAGGAACCATAACAGTCCACCTAAGAGGAACAATAATAGTCTCTCTGACCCACCAAGGAGGGATAATCAGAACCCTAGCACCTCAGGCAAGGCAACTATACCTATTAAGAAGATAGTGTGCTTTAAGTGCCATAGTTATGGACATTATAAGGATGACTGTCCCAATGCTAGAGCCTTCACTGCACAGGAATGGAGGGAAATTAAAGAGGATACCAAGCATAAGGTTATGCTTGTAGCTAAGAATGGAAGAGAACCTTAGGGATCCTATTGAGTGAGTGAATAAGGGAAATTAATAAGGTATGAACATAGTACTGAGGAGAGTGACTCAGAGGAGGAAAGAGAGAGGGTTATGCCTGATGATGAACAGTACAACCTAATAGTGATGAGAAGCCTACATGCTACACTTGAGGAGAGGGAGAACAATTAGAGAGAAAATATTTTGCAAACTAAGTGTAGGATAAAGGATAAAGTGTGTGATCTGATTACTGATAGAGAGCGTGAATCCAAGTGTGTGAGCTTAGCCTTAGTTACCGAATTGAACCTAAAAACCAAGCCTCATCCACACTCCTACAAACTTAAGTGGCTAGATAACAATGCTAGTGGTTTAGTGAGTAAACAATGCTTAGTAGGGTTTGTCATAGGGTCTTATAAAGACAAAGTGTTATGTGATGTCTTGGAGATAAGTGCTTGTCATGTGTTGTTAGGAAGACCTTGGCAGTATGATAGGAAGAGTATACAAAATGGTTACACCAACACCTACACTGTTAGACATGAGGGAAAGCTTAAGGACTTGATTCCCTTATCTCTATATAGGGATATACCACCACCTGCTAGGAAGCCAGTTCATTTAATGATTAGGAAAGTATATGAGAAAGAGCTTAAGAGTAGGAATATGGTCGAGGTAATGTTCACTAAGGAAATAGACTAAATAGCTGACACACCACCTATTAGAGGAAGTGAGCACCAAATAAACTTGATTCCTGGAGCAGCCCTACCCAATAAGCCCGCATACAGGCCTAATCCCACAGAGACCAAAGGAATACATGAAGGAAGTTTGAGTGGACATTTTGGAATAACTAGTAAACCTTGGGAACATTTAAGCATGGATTTTGTCATGGCCTTACCTAGGACACAAAGTGGGAAAGATTCCATCATGGTAGTAGTTGATATATTTTCCAAGATGGCCCATTTCATTGCTTGTACTAAGGTTGATGATGCTAAACACATAGCTAGATTATACTTTGCAGAGATTTTAAGGTTGCATGAGGTACCAAGAACTATTGTGTCTGACCGGGATAGCAAATTTCTTAGTCATTTCTAGAGAACCCTATGGATAGGGATGGGCACGGGTCTTGGACCCTAAAGGTCTAGACCCGACCCGACTCTAATTTTAAGGGTATGGGTCCTTCTTTTTTTGGACCCTATGGGTCCGGGTCGAATCTGGGTCCATGACCTTAGGGTCCGGGTTCGGGTCCGGGTCTTCACATTTGAGACCCAGATTCGACCCAGATCCGACCCATGGACCCATTTACATCTTTTTTTAAAAAAAATTATATATTAGGTATTATGTGTATGTAATTTATTGATTTAAAATTTTGTTATATTTTTTAACATTGCGTTATTTTGAACTTTATCGGTTCATTGATTTAAAATTTAGTCGTTGTATCAATACTTTAAAAATTATAGACTTGATAAATATTTCGTTATAAGAAATTAAATGTTGAAAAACTTCATATGCTTCGCTCAATAAGTAAAAAATATTCGAAGATCCTCGTTAGTTGAAAATGTTTAAATAATTTTATGCAAATGGTCGAAAATTGCACTTCATCATATGCTTTTTAAAAAATTTTAGGAAAAAAAATAAAATTGTGTTGGACCCAGATTCAGACCCTAGACCCGCCAGACCCTAAGGGTCTGGGTCTTGGTCTGGGTCTGGGTCCAAAATTTTTAGACCCTACGAATCCGGGTCCGAGTCCGGGTCTGGGTCCAATTAAAAAAATAAGGTCTGGATCTGGGTCTTGCTGGACCCGATCCAGATCCGACCCATGCCCATCCCTACCTATGGAGACTGCTAGGTACCACGTTACTTTTTAGCACAGCCCATCATCCTTAAACTAATGGACAAACTAAGGTAACAAATAAGACTTTTAAGATCCATCTTGAGGACACTAGTAAGCAAAAATCTTAGAGATTGAGACCTAAAGCTTAGCCAATCAGAGTTTGCCCACAATAGAAATCCTAGCTATGCCACCATACACTCACCACTTGAATTTGTATATGGGGAAAACCCCTTCCTACCAATATCTCTTACTTATGCTAATGATGATGACAGAGAAGCAAAGGATGCGGTGGAGCAAGCAAAGAAAATGGATAAGTATGGAGATCTACAATTGTACGAGAAGAATTAAGAATTGAGTTTAATTCTTCCCCAAGAAGGAGGAGTTGAACCATTTGTACACCCATCAATTCAAGAGCATGATTCATAACCCCATGGTTCAATTTAAGTGCATGGCTTAGCTTATGAGGAAGATCCAAACTCATTACACCAAGAGGAGCATATAAATCAAGAGAACAAGGAAACAACGCATGCATATCAGTCCAGCAGCCCAAATGATGACTACACCACCTTGCAAAACATGTGTAGCCTTCACAAGTGTACCAATGACTTGGCCAAGGGTAGAAACGACATCTTGGCACATGGACCAAGCCATCAAGGCCCAAGAACCATGCTTGTGGTGCACACAAACCGGCTAGAACGAGTGCACAAAGTCCCCCAGTTAGTCGGTCAATGCGGCAACAATTGTGTGTGTTAAATTCTTCTGTTTTGGTTTTCTTTTAAAACCCTCATGAGAGGCACGTGCCATAGCCATTACATTAGATAAAATAGGCTATAAATAGAAGACTTCTGATGTAAATAAAGATTTGTAACACCCCACCAATTTATAACGTCATTATTTTATTATTACAATAGGTTTTGAAGATTTTACAATTTAATTAAATCATTTTCGAATTAGTTTTAATAGATTCGTGTCTCACACGAACATTAAATATTAACATATTGTATTGAAAATAGAGTTGTGATTATTTAAAATAAAGAGATTCGAATTATAATTAATATTTTTTTATTTAAATTATGAGCACATGAAAGTGGGTTGTAAAAATTCACCTTATAAAGAGATGGGCTAGGGTTTGAAGTGAGACTCATCCATAACCTTTGCAAACAAAACAAAAATAAAGAGCCGCATAACTACCCTTTCCCTTCCTCCTTCTCCCTCACGGTAGACCCAAAACAAAGTGGGGTTTTTCTCTTTTAAATTGGAGTTTTAGTAGCATACAATTATATCCTGAAACTTTTCTATGTAAAAATGTCTTGAAATTGACTTATATCATGTTATTATATTAGTAAAAGTTATAATGTCTGTCCATCTACTAGTTGGCTATGGTTGTTAAACTCTACTTGGAATGATTTTGCTACCCTTACTCCATCAACTTCATCCATGCATGCCTTGTTAAAACATTTGAGTAATTCCCTTGAAACTTGTTTGGAAGTAAAATTGTTTTTGTACAAATCCAAATAAAACTATGCTCTTTCATGTAGTAATCACGCTACCTTACTTTGCGCAATCATCCAAATTCAAACATACTGTGTTGCAGCCATACAAACGTATTAAATTTATGAATTAGGGCACTCGATAAGACCAGCGTTACTCTGGTGAAATCCTTTATTCAACCATAGTTCCTTTAATTGTTCTAGCATGACTTTCCTCGCTAAAAATATTTTGAGATATTGGTTTTCTTGAGATCCATACTATTATCAAGCCTTTTTATGATGTGAATTACGCAAACGTCTCTTCGAGTTAACTGTTCTATGACATAAATGAGCGAAAGAAAAAGGGATTGGGATGTTTAGTAAACTTGAAAGATGGTTTACAACATGTTATAATGCGTTCACTATGGGAGAATTACGATTGAGGGTTTCGTCCGATGAAAGGAATATTGAGAATTATTAGTAAAATTAAGTCAAGCCCGAAGCTTCTAGGACCTTATGAGGTCAAAGAGAAGATTCAAATTGTCCTATTCTAAGGTTAGTTGAGTTACGGGGTCGTAACTTAGTTTTAAGGGGGGTAGAATGCAATAGAATTTTGCGTCTTTCACGCATTTCTTTCCTCTGTGACACGAGCTTATTACAAACTCATATGCTTTAATTGGTAGCTTGAGTCAATTTGTGTGATATCTACATGCTTTTGATTGGTTGTTTTGGTTAATCGTGTGATATTTACATGCTTTTGATGGGTCGTTTGAGTTAACTTGTGTCATAAATTCATGCTTTGCTCAGTTTTTTGTATCAAGTTGGGCGATTATAAACACTCGAAACTAAGTATGTATGACTATTTTAATAGATTGAGTATCCTTTGTTGCTAATAGAGTCAATAAGTCACAATCTTTGAGCTAATTCTTAGGCTTAAAACGGTTAAAACACTTTCCTGAGTTATTAGAAATACAACTTTTAGTGACTAGTGCCTTATTACTCTAGTTTCGGGGACGAAACTTCT